>VWYK01022419.1:15717-38584 GCA_013399775.1 Semnornis frantzii | reverse complement strand
CCCCCCTGCCTCTTGCCCTGCCATTGGGCATCACCCAGCAGAGCCTGGCTCCATCCTCTTTACATATTTATAAACATGAATGAGTTCACCTCTCAATCTCCTCCTCTCTAAGCTAACGAGCCCCAGCTCCCTCAGTCTCTCCTCATAAGGAAGATGTTCCACTCCATTTTCGTGGCTCTGCACTGGACTCTCTCAGGCAGTTCCCTGAGGTCCTTCTTGAACTGGGAAGCACAGAACTGGACACAATATTTGAGATGCAGCCTCACCAAGGCAGTGTAGAGGGGGAGGAGAACCTCTCTTGACCTACTAACCACAGCCCTTCTAATACACCCCAGGAGATCTTCTTGCTGCAAGAGCACATTGCTGGCTCATGGTCAGCCTTCCGTCCACTAGGACCCCTAGGTACTTTTCACCTTCACTGCTCTCTAACAGGTCGGTCCCCAACCTATACTGACACCTGGAGTTGTTCTCTCCTAGGTGCAAGACTCTACACTTGCCCTTGCTGAAGTTCATTAAATTCCTCCCTGCCCAACTCTCCAGCCTGTCTAAGTCTGGCTGTCACAGAAGTGAAACTCCAGACCTCTTTTAACCCATCTCACACACAGCACACTTGTATTTGTAAGTGCAAGAACACTCACTCTAATTGAAACTGCCTCTGAGTGCAATAAACCAAATTACTTACCTTGGAATTAGTTCAGGACAGTGGCAGTAGTGCTCCTTAGGAGGTGTGCCAAAGGTGTTTGTGAGCATAGTGGTGACTAAGATCTCATGTGACTTTTCTACTGAAATAAACCACATTTTATAAATGAAAGGGGAAAAGGGTGCTACATGAAACTCTTCTCTACCTCTAGGTAATGCTTAACCTCAGGTTCTCAAACCTATAACTAGTATCCTTCACCATCTAGAGAAACTTAATTCCTTGTAATCATGTTAATCCAGAACATCTGGGACCTGTTCATATGGTAGATATATGTCATCTTGTATTCTGTGCCCATAGTTTTGGTTTCACTCTAATTCCAGTAGGTCTTATTGGGTAGAGTTTATACATTTACAGCATATCGATGAGAAAAGCAAAAAACAATCATAATTTATAACTATTGTTAATCCTTTGAGTCAGTGAACCCTTCTAGTTGTCAAAACAGATTTCAGCTTTCTAGGCTTCTAACCAGAAAGAACAAGTTGGCTTTACTCCATTAGGGGTATCAGGGGCAGGCCCTTAGTTAATTTTTTGTAATTTTTTTTTTTTAAAAAAGCTCTTTTTCTTCATGACTCTGCAATCATTAGATAAAGATGCCTGCAGATTAGCAGCATTAACACCATCAAGCAGGACATCAGCCTACAAGCCTTCAGCACTTTCCCATGCCACTCAAAGCAGCCATGGTTTCAGCTCTCGGTGTTTTGATGTATTCTCCTTTCCAGTAAAGGCTTGGTTTCAAAGCATGTTAATCAACAGAGATTAATATCTTAATGCTTACTAATCCAATTGAGATAATTCACTTTGAGAAAGAAATAAAAGAGGTTTAAGGACACACAAATGCACTGACCCCCATGTTGGGCTGGCTGCTGAAGTAGAGCCAAGGTGTTGGATGCAAAATGCAGTTTGCAAAGAGGGCTTCAAGTCCTTCTTTGAAATGTCAGGACCAGCATAATAGCTTCATCACTGCAGGTCTCCTCACCTCAGCAGCCCCATGAAATGAGTTTCTCTGTGAAGGAAGGAGTATCCTGGAGGCACTGACACAGTTTTACCTTGCCCAGTAGGGTAACACATAGAGCTTTCTATCCTAACCTAGCTGATCAGGTTTTAGAGCCAGAAGGCAATCCTCGAACTCGGTGGAGCTCTGTAGCTCAACTAATGTCATGATTTTGCTCTTGGAACAGAAGCATAATTCAGAGCACAGGCTGTGCTGCTCAGTGCAGGCACATAGGTCCCCAGAGCACAGGATCTGAGCAATATGCCCATAATTTCACAGTTGTGTAAGAGATTAAGACAGGCTTTGAGGAGCTCCAGCTAATCCTGTAACCATCCTTCATCTTGGCACCAAACCACCTTTCTCATTTGTTCTGTGCTCAGCCTTCTTTGCTTCCTCCAGGGCTATACTCACATGTACTTTGCAGCCTTTTTTAACTACCAGTGGAAAATGAAAGTGCCTAAACATAAGCAATCCATATTCTTCTGTTACAGAATCACAGGTAGGGATTGAAGGAACCTCTGCAGATCATCTAATCCAACCCCCATGCTAAAGCAGGGTCACCTACACAGGTTGCCTGGGATTACCATGTCCAGGTGTGCTTGCAACTCCAGGGAAGGAGACTCCACAGCCTCTCTGGGCAGCCTGCTTGAGGGCTCCAGAATCCTCAAACTGAACAGGTTTTTCCTCCTGTTTAGGTGAAACTTCCTGAGTTCCAGCTTGTGCCTCTTTCTCCTGTTGGTATTGGCAACAGAAGCAGGAACACTACAACAGCTTTACCTTGGATTACTAGAAAGCAATTTTTCTAGACTAATTCTTTGTCACAGCTGACGGAAGGCCACACCATGGGTTTGGCCAGTCAGTTTCATCTAATCTTAACTACTGGGTTGATGGTGGCTACCAGTGTACCTGAAGCACAAAGAACTCCATCAGTCTGCTCAGGGAAGTGGTGGAGTCTTTGTCCCTGGAGGGATTTCAAGGACATGCAGATATGATGCTGCTGTAGTGGTGAACTTGGCAGAGCTGGATTAACATTTGGACTCAATGATCTTAAAGATGTCTTCCAACCAAAACAGTTCTATGATTCTAAGATCAGAGGGGCCACAGACATTCCCTCTGGTGGAAAGCATTGGTGTGTGGCTACTAACAGACACTTCCAGAAAGCCATCTCTTCTGGACAAAAGTTGAATGAGAGTGCATCCACCATGCAACCTCAGGTTGTGCTGCTAGGGCAAGGTAGGGAGGCAGAAAGTAGAGAATTATATCAGCTATGAGACATCACTGGAAGAAGTTAGACTGAGCTAGTAAAATTCATGGAGACATCTCTCCCCCTCTGAGAGCTGTGAACAGCAACTCCTGGCTGCCTTTATACAGGCCCATTTATCTGATGGTGCCAAAGAGTATCTTAAATGTTATATTTCTCCATGCTCCTCCAAACCTCTTCTAGAAAACCATAAAATAAAGTATAAATCAATTAACTGCCTTGCTCAAAAGCAAACGAAGAAAATGAAGAAAAGAAAGATTAGGTTTTATCTTCTGTCAAAGGTTGCATTATACCTTTTAAAACATTCTTAAATCACAATATGTTGGGGCTTTTTGTTTGAAAAGTATTTAAATAAAAATGCTTCCAATTACTGGATGTCCTTTTACTCAGCCAAATAGAGAAGTTCTGTGATGTTATCCAAGCTATGCCTGTAAAATCCATTAAGCTTTTTTTTTTTTTCCCAACAGTGAGCTTGGTTGGCTGTTTCATTTTATATCCTAAAGGTTCCACTTCAAAATTTATGTCTGGCCTATCGTCATGACTTCGTTCAGGATTAATTTTAAATTAGAATGTATAATGCTGCTCTTCGCTAACGACAATCCAAGCAGCACGCAGCCGCTTATATCACCTCTTTGCTAAGGATATTTCAGAATCAAAGGAAATTGGAAACTTGGAATAATCACTGTTATTAAACTCTTCTGTACGAGCTACAAAGTGTATTTCACAGCCAGCTCACATATTAATTCTGTAATATTCCTCCCATTCCAAACCTCTAAGTAAACGAATTACTGTCTTGGCTTTCATACTGCCTTCAGCTAGCTGGGTCACGTTGCCAAATGGCTAAATACACACCTTCAGAAACCACAGTTTGTGTTCTTTAGCCATTTGCAGCCTGCATTGTTTGTTATATTAAAGGGCAATGACCACTTTCCGCCTTCATTTTTAACACTGGGTCTCTGACATTTAGGCTCTTTCACTGAGAGGTGGAAGTAGATGATCATCACCTCCACGTTTTGAAGATTATTAGTAAAGCCAGCATGTTTGGAACACTTGGGCAGTGCACCTCGGGAGGAATAGATTAAACCAGAGCGCTTTCATTATGTCTCTGGCAATCACCCTTTTATCTCATCTTGTGATGAACATCTGTATTTTTTGGCACGCTGTGAGGCTGTAAATGTGGGGTGTATCTGAACAAACTCTCCATTAGAGTTCTGCTCAGATGAGATTTCAGAATGATATTTTCTCCTTTGTGGATGATATTTACTGTTATGTTAGCAACTGCATGAGGGAA
Organism: Semnornis frantzii; assembly: GCA_013399775.1. Lineage (NCBI taxonomy): Eukaryota > Metazoa > Chordata > Aves > Piciformes > Ramphastidae > Semnornis > Semnornis frantzii. Next base: position 34,341 of record VWYK01022419.1, on the reverse strand, counting down.
AAAATATTAAAAAGAGAAAAAGATCTAATTCATTTAATATTCAGTTCTGGATTCATGTATCAATTATTTAGCTAAACCTTCTGTTACTAATTTTTCTTTGTAAAACATGTACCAAATGTTTATAAAAGGGGGAAGAGATTCTCTGAGTTACAGTAGCTAAAGCTGTGCTAAAAAATGAACAAACATATGTTACCAACAGAGTTTCTCACATTCGATGAGCAAAACCATACTCTATTTTCTTGCAATTGTCTTTCCTTGTACAAACAAAGGCCCTGATCCAAAAAAACATTTATAAATGTGAGTTTGGTTTACACTGTTTCATCTTCTTCTGCCTTAAGATGATTCTGCATTTATCTGAGAGGTTCTGGAGGAGATGTGAGACTGCTCCTTAAGCATTTACTTTACTTTCGGCTCATCGGGAGTGCATAGAGTTGCCAAGTCTAGAGCTCAGCACAAATTCACAGATTGGTGATGTGGTCGGAAGGGCCCAACTTCCTTCAGTGAGCAGGGACACTTCTAACTAGATCAGGCTGCCTAGGGTCACAAAATTACAGAGCCACAGAATGTTAGAGGTAGGAAGGGACCTCCAGAGATCATCAAGTCCAACTCCCCTGTCAAAGCAGGACCCCCTAGGGTAGTTCACACAGGAATGCATCCAGGCAGGTATTGAAAGTCTCCAGAGAAGGAGACTCCACAACCTCCCTGGGCAGTCTTTTCCAGTGCTCCGTCACCCTCACTGTAAGGAAGGTTCTCCTCATCACATCCCTGGACAACCTGTTTCAGTATTTTAATACTCATTGTAAAGAACTTCCTCCTTATGTCCATGCATGTGCAGCAACACTGCAGAACAAGAGCCAAAAGTAGGAGAAAAGGTTGAATTCACAAAAAACACAAATTGATGAGATTTTCCCTCCTCCCAGTGAGTGAATCATTTAGTGTCAGTCTGTGGCTCTTACTGTGGCTTTGGCACCATTACAGCCCCTGTTCCACTCGGGAGAGTTTTCAGGAAATGGTGTTGTCATGGATCCTTCTGCTCAGCTCCAATCTGCTCCATGTCCAGACTACCCACCCCCCCGGCCCTGTGCAGCAGAGTAAGAAATCCCCAGCTGGCCAAGCTTCATGAGGCACCAAAGGCTCTAACTGCTGTGCAACATCCCCCCAAAGCTTTCCTAATTATCCCACTGCATCATCTTAAATGAGGTTTTAAAAAAAAAAAAAAGGGGGTGGAAAGAAATCTGGCAGTTGAGACATAAGAAGATGAGAACTGTACTCTTCTAAATTGGTCTTTCTAAATGTCTCTTGTTCTTAGTCATAATCCAGACTGTCTAGACCTACCAAGTTAGAAACAGGCGTGCTTTCCTTCAAGGCTGAGCAATTTAATTCAGCCAGGGTTGGGTGTTTTTTACTCTGATTGTTTATTTTACTAAACTAGAGCTGTTTGGAGGATGGCAGGCACCCATCAGAAAGAAATGAGGCTAAAGTTAGCAACAAAGTGGAGTGCTGCTCCACAGTGCTGCGACTATGGCTGAGGGAACTGGGGCTGTTTAGTTTGGAGAAAATGGGTTTAAACTGGCAGAGGGGAGATTTAGACTGGATGTTAGGAGGAAGTTCTTTACAGTGAGGGTGGTGAGACACTGGCACAGGTTGCCCAGGGAGGTTGTGGCTGCTCCCTCCCTGGAGGTGTTCAAGGCCAGGGTGGACGAGGCCTTGAGTGACCTGTACTAGTGGGAGGTGTCCCTGCCTATGGCAGGGGGTTGGAACTGGATGATCCTTGAGGTCCCTTCCAGCCTTACCATTCTATGATTCTAAAAAAGAGACTGGGGGGAGACCTTCCCCCTCTCTACAACTGCCTGGGGGTTGGTGTCTTCCCCCAAGTAACAAGCAGTAAGACCAGAGGAAATGGCCTCAAGTTGCATCTCAAGGGAAGGTTTAGGGTCTGGCATGACCTCAAATTTCACCAGGAGAGGTTTAGGTTGGACGTTAGGAGCAATTTCTCCCCCAGAATGGTCGCCAAGCCCTGGAACAGGCTACCCAGGGAAGCGGTGGAATCCCTCACCCATGGAAGGATTTCAAAGATATGTGGATGTGATGCTGAGGGGCATGATTTAGTGGTGAAATTGGCAGTGCTGGGTTAATGGTCAAACTTGATCTTGAAGGTCTCTTCCAAACAAAGCAATTCTACGATTTTATGATTAACATCACAACTGCAGCTGCTCCCTTCCCTATGTCTGCTGGCTGTCTTCATGTGATTTAGGTTCCACATATGGAAAAGAGAAGTGAATAGGGCAGGAAAAGGAAACTCTCTCCTGAGATGGGGTTGTTAGTGAGCTGTTTCCATTCAGAGGCAGCATGAATTGCCCGATTCTGCATGGAGAGTCAAAAAATGATCTTAGCCATGGGTAGGAAAAGGCTGATTCAGAGAGTCTCCAACAATGACTATAGGAACCTGGCCAGCAGGTCAAGAAAGAGGATTCTGGCCCTCTACTCTGCTCATGGTGACACCCCACCTGGAGGGCTGGATCCAGCCCTAGAATGCTCAGCACAGGAGACACATGGACCTGTTGGAGAAGGTCAGAAAAGCCACAACAAAGATGCAAGGGCTGGAAGCCCTCTGCTGTGGGGACAGGCTGAGAGAGCTGGAGTTGTTCAGCCTGGAGAAGAATCCAGAGAGACCTTCTTGTGGCCTTTCAGCACTTAAAGGAGCCTATAATAAGAACTGGGACAGTCTTTTTAGCAGGCCCTGTTTTTCAGGAGAAGGGGTGATGATTTTAAACTAAAAGACAGATATAAAGGGGAATTTTCTTCCACTGAGGCTTGTGAAACACTGGTCCAGGTTACCCAGAGAGGTGGTAGAAGCTCCACCCCTGGAACCATTCCAGGCCAGGTTGTTTGAGGCACTAACCAACCCCACCTAGTTGCAGATGTCCCCATTTACTACAGAGGGGTCAGACTAGATGACCTTTAAAGGTCCCTTCCAACCCAAGCCATTCTGTAATTCTCAAAGGATCCTTTTGCTGGCCTAAGGGACATGAACAGTGTGAACTTTCTGGATTATTTAAAGAGAGACAGAACAATAAGCATTCCTTGTTTCTCAGCCTCTATCAGAGTGTTTCTGGAATTACAACCAAACAAAAGAAGATCTGCATAAATACCAAGCAGATGCAACAACAGATAGCAGCAACCACAAACTGCTTGCAGCAATGTTTAATGCTTTTGAAATGGTTGTTCACTGCTTACAGCTGATGGATATGCTGTAGAGGTGAATAACTGTTTGCCAGAGATCCTGGGCAACTCTTTTGGCTGGTGGAAACCTTCTCATCCACACTGGCACCTTCTCACCTTGCTGGCTGGTGAGCACGGTGGGGTCTGGCTAGCCTCGCACCTGCTATAGCAGTGTTGAGCACTGCTGGGACTGTTCATTGTCACTGCATCACAAGATCACAGCATGTTAGGGTTTGGAATGGACCTCTGGAGATCTTCAGGTCCAAGCTCCCTGCCAGAGCAAGACCACAGCAGGTCACACAGGAACACATTCAGATGGGTCTTGAAAGTCTCAAGACAAGGAGGCTTCACAACCTCTCTGGGGAGCCTGTTCCAGTGTTCTGTGACCCTTACAGTAAAGAAGTTCTTCCTCATGTTGAGGTGGAACTTTCTGTGCTGTAGTTTACATTCATTGGCGCATCACAGGGCACAAGTGATCACAGGCTGTCCCTGTCCCTTCCTTCCCGACCCCCAGCCTTCAGATATTTACATACATTTATTAGATCCCCTCTCAGGGTCCTCTCCAGACTGAACATCCCCAGATCTCTTAGCCTTTCCTCATAAGGCAGTGCTCCAGTCCTTTAATCATCCTTGTAGCTTTCCATTGGATTCTCTCAAGTGGATCCCTGTCCCTCTTGAACTGGGGAGCCCAGAACTGCTCCAAGTCCCAGCTGCAAGGCTCTTGCTATGGAAGGGAACTGTTAAACACAATGTTTAGCAGTTATCCCGAAACCATGCTTAAAAGCAGACGAAATGTGAAGAACATACAGAACTTTTCTTAGCCAGTGCTAATGTGGTTACTAGGTCTGAAGAGAAGCATAAGAAAATAAAGAAAATCCTGCTTATAGCTACCTGAGCTCCAGTTCTGCTCCAGAAGCTTTCCACCAGCTGGGGAAGCAGAAATTAGCTCTTAAGATGCTTGTGTAATTTTGTGGCTGGGAGCCAGGGCTTAGGACCAAGCTACTCTTTTTCTCTGAAGAGGATCCTGATGTGGGTCTGTGTTTTTTACAGTCCTTTAACTCAGTTCTATTCAGATTTAAATTTTCTCCTGCTAACGAGCCATAAAAAGGGCCAGGACTACCAACTTTGCCTGCACAAGCTTTATTTTATCAGACACTGTTACTACTTTGATGTGGCAACACTTTCCCTTCTGTCCACTGATCATCAGCTACATCACTTGAAACAAACTTTGAAGGAAGTTTTGTACCTGGCAGGACAAGGTTTGACTCCCTGAATAATCCTTTACATAGTAAACCTGGAGTGTGTGTAAATAAATGATCTGAATCATGCTTTGCAGTTTTCAAGGTGTGCTTGTACAGATTTTCATCAGTTTTACTTTTTCTGGAGACCAGACAACATGGCAGTCCAAATATTTTGGCATGATAATGGCCTTGAGAAATGCTCCATCAGTTGTGAAATTTAACTGTTTCTTTCCCCCTATCCATTTTCTGTTGAATATTTGAAGTATTTGGTTGATTTGGAGGGTTGGTGGTTTTTTTGCTCAACCCATTTTAGTGTATCTTTATGTAAATCAGTAGATCTGCACAGGATCATTTTGGCTGGAAGAGATCATTGAGTCCAACCATTAACCCAGCACTGCTGAGTCCACCACTAAACCATGTCCCTCAGCACCACATTTATACATGTATTAAAAGATCCATTTTAAGTTTTCCCTTCAGTGGAAGGAAAAGACAAACCATTCCAGGCAGCAGATGTGTAACAGATGTTCCTCCTAGCACATACTGCACTGCTGGACGATGGCCAGGCGCAGTGATGAAAGCGCAGCTATTGCCATGATAGAGCAGAATAAAAGAGAGATGTAAGTTACGTGCTAGCTTCCCTGCCCACCACCTTGTCCTCACAAATGGGAAGGAGAAAGTTTTTCAGTTTCTCCTCTACTTGCAGCAGTATATACAGTCCCCACAAACACCTACTTTCAAAAACAGATTTGAATATCTTCACTACAGTGCAGACCATCCTGCCTAGTTCACACCAGAGCTCAGACAATCTCAACTCGAGTGCATAAAACACAGGATGAATTTGCTCCAGAATCCTACTGAATTCAATGCAGAGGAAAGAAGAACTCATCTCACCTAACCCCAACCCAACACCTAGGGGAAGGCAGTCATAGAATCATAGCATCATAGAATAGGTTGGGTTGGAAGGGACCTCTGAAAGTCATCTTGTCCAACCTCCTGCAGTCAGCAGCAACATCTGCAACTACAGTAGGTTGGTCAGAGCCTTGTCGAACCGAACCTGAAATGTTTCCAGACATCAGCTCCCTCCTACCTCTCTGGGCAACCTGGGCCAGTGTTCCACCACCCTCAGTGTAAAAAATGCATTTCCATTCAGATAGACACTTTTCTCAGTTAGGAAAGATAAAGGCACCTCCTAGAAAGCAACTGTCCTACTCATCATCATTTGAGCTAAGTGAGATGAATCCCACCCATAGAGTTTGAGGTCATCTAGTGAATTTGGAGTTAAAGCTCAGACATAAAACTCATCTCTTGACTTCAAGTGTGGAGTTTTACCACTTGACCTCTCATCAGTCCCTGTGGAAAATCAGACTGAGAATACAAATAATTTTGTAACAGTAGAGAAGATCCTTCCTGTCTGAAAACCATCTTTTCATTTTCATATTTTTGAGACAAATCACCAACTAGAGATGGAGGAGAAAACAAACTTTCTGGGCACACCCTGTGTTGGACATCACAGCAAATGAGCAGTGGAGTTGAAAGTCAGACTGATAATACAAATAATTTCCTAACAGTAGAGAAGATCCTTCCTGTCTGAAAACCATCTTTTCATTTTCATATTTTTGAGACAAATCACCAACTAGAGATGGAGGAGAAAACAAACTTTCTGGGCACACCCTGTGTTGGACTTCACAGCAAATGAGCCATGGAGTTGTGCAGGGTATAAAGATCCTTTGTGGTCCCCACACACTTGCTTCCACTTCACTAACCACAACAGGAATCTCACCTGAGACTCTGAAAGCTGACTTAAAGAAGAGATGGTGTCCCTTAGAGCTTGGATCACCTGCACCAGCTCCAAACGGGGCTGTTTCACACACCATTGGGTTTTAAAGCAGAAATCATTGCCCAGAATGCAGAATGGATTCAGCATGACCCCTCTGAAATAAGTGAGGCTTAATTTGGTTTGTGTTTTATTTTGAAAGGTCAAATGCTGCAAATACTGGCCCGATGACACGGAGATATATAAAGACATTAAAGTTACCCTAATAGAAACAGAACTGCTGGCTGAATATGTGATCCGGACGTTTGCAGTCGAGAAGGTAAGTGCCCAGATGCTGGAGGTTTTTTCTTAAATGCAGTGGGTTTTGCCTCAGTGACTTAGATACAGATTCAGCACAGGAAAGTTCAGTCTTTCGAGTGCCATCCCGGGTTTGCAGCTGGGTTTTGGGTAAAGGACTGCCGCCCTCTTATGGCGAATTGTGGTTTTCCTGGAATTCCGCCGCTTTTCTGCGCTTTCCATCACTGCCGGCCCCTGCCTGAGTTTAAAAAAGTGATGTTTCTTGGCCAGGAGAAATCGAAGCCTCCCTCTCAGCAATCAATTGAAAACCACATTCGTGCTGTTTTCCCATCTCGTTCTCCCCACAGTCATTTTCTCTCTATACCAGGGGCACCATTCCTTAGAAGTTCGTGGTGGAGAATACTGTTATGTGTTGGGCTGGTGTATTCCTGCTTTGAAGAGACCAACTTGAAACAAACTTTATTTTCTTCTCAAGGCAATTTCGTTTTGTATGTGGAATCTGTCTTTATATGGAGAGCTCCACTGGACATTAGGAAGCAGTTCTTTACTATAAGGGTAGTGGAACACCACAAGAAGTTACCCAGGAAGGCAGTGGACGTCCCATCTCTGGACATATTCAAGGTCAAACTTCGTGGGCCTCTGAGCAACGTGATCTAGTTGGGAATGTCCCTGCTCACTGCAGGGTGGGGGTTGGACTAGAAGGCCTTTAAATGCCAACCCAATGCATTCTGTGATTCTACAAATCAGCAAAACTTAGACAAGCTGGAGAGTTGGGCAGGGAGGAATTTAATGAAGTTCAGCAAGGGCAAGTTCAGAGTCTTGCACCTGGGCAAGAACAAGGTACCAGTATAGGTTGGAGGTAGCAGTGTAGGTTGGAGACTGACCTACTGGAAGGCAGTGAAGAGGAAAAGGATCTGGAAGTCCTAGTTGATGGGAGGTTGACCATGAGCCAGCAGTGTGCTCTTGTGGCCAGGAAAGCCAATGCCATTCTGGGGTGGATTAGAAGGGCTGTGGCTAGTAGGTTGAGAGAGGTTCTCCTGCCCCTCCACTCTGCCCTGGTGAGGCTGCATCTGGAGTACTGTGTCTAGTTCTGGGGCCCCAGTTCAAAAGGAACAGAGAAATGCTGGAGAGAGTCCAGCACAGAGCCACAAAGATAACAAAGGGAATGGAACATCTCTCTTATGAGGAGAGACTGAGGGAGCTGGGGCTGTGCTGCTTGGAAAGGAGGAGACTGAGAGGTGACCTCAGGAATATTTGTAAGGATGTAAAGGATGAGTGCCAGGAGGATGGAGCCAAGCTCTGATGGATGATGCCCAATGACAGGACAAGAGGCAATGGGTGGAATTTGAGGCATAAGAAGTTCCATGCAAATATGATGGGTTTGTTTTTTCACTATGAGTATGACAGAGCCCTGGAACAGGCTGCCATGGGGTGTTGTGGAGTCTCCCTCTCTGGAGACTCCAAAACCCACCTGGATGTGTTCCTGTGTGATCTGGTATAGGTGCTCCTGTTCTGGCAGGGAGGTTTCACTGGATGAGCTTTTGAGGTCCCTTCCAGCCCCTGAACATTCTGTGATTCTGTGATTCCCATCAATATGTTGTATTACTGTTCATCAGAATAGTGCCATGAGTTTGCTTGATGTTCAGTAGATCCAGTAGCTCTGCCAAAGAGCTTGTGATATGTGCACAACATAGAGTTAACAAGGTACTGCAAGTGAGAAGAACCAAGATCAGTCAGTGGTAAAGAGTGCCAGGCACTTTTCTGTCAATTCAGGGGAGTTAGTCACATTTAATTAAAGGACAGAATTGTTTTAATTGTGTGTACCAAGACTCACTTAAGGTGTAGAACAACAAGGAAAGGAAAGATTTGATACTTCTAATGGTACACTGAAGTAATGCTCTCCTCATATCACCATGAGGAGATTTTCATGTAATTAGCTTAGGAAACTTCATTTGATTTAGTTGCAGCTCCTGTGATAAGGTTCTCTCTAGTGAGATAAATATTTGTGCTCTCCAACTATCTGAAAGGAACCTGTGGCAAGGCAGAGGTCAGTCTCTTCTCCCTAGTAACAAGTGATATGATGAGAGGAAGTAGCCTCAAGCTGCACCACAGAAGGTTTAGTTTGGATAGTAAAAGAAGCTTCTCCAGTTAAAGAGATCTCAAGCACTGGAACAGACTTCCCAGTGTGATGGTTGAATCCCCATCCCTGGTGGTGTTTAAAGGTGGCAGAAATGTGTTGCCGAGGGACATGGTTTAGCACCAGACTTGGTAGAGGTAGATAATGCTTTGGACTCGATGATGTTAAAGGTCTTTTCCAACCAAAACAGTTCTATCATTCTAAGAGAATTCCCCCTGTTGTGTTGTCCATTAAACTTCAGGATTGATTTTTGCTTCTCCTGTCCCTTTTAATTCCTACACAGGTTGCTGAAGCCTTGGAGCTCAACCAACAATAATTTAATACCTAAAATAAAGGATGTGAAAACTGAGTCTAGTTTAACACCAGTCTTGGTAGAGTGAAATAATACTTGAGTTTGATGATCTTAAAGGTCTTTTCCAAACAAAATGATTCTATGATTGCACAAACATCATTGATCCTTAGCATCAATGAATCCTGCACCCAGGTAGATAATGACCAAAATTGAAAGGCCATGGTAGATGACTGCCAGAAAGGCCACTCAACGTCCACACTAACAAACAAATTGGAGCTTTTTTAACAAACAAATTGGAGATTTTTCCTGGTTTATTTATATATTGCTCTAGTTAAAGCTGTCCCTGCTTACTGCAGGGGAGGCTGGACCAGATGATCTTTCAAAGGTCCATTCCAACCCAATGCATTCTATGATTCTCTGATTCTGATGCTTAAATATGCATCAACACAGCAACCTGAGGGTAATGATGATGGAATTACGTGGTTTGAATGAACTGAAATATCCTATCATGTCTACCACTATACCCATTCTACATCAACTGCATCCAAGCCTGTTGTTTCCTTCCACTTAGATATTTTTAATAAACAGACGAGAGACGGTGGCTACACTTTGAAGTAGATAAAGCACTGGTTGGTTTCTATTCTGCAAATTTTAAGCCTATGCTTTGATGTTAGCTTTTCACTTCTTAACTGGGACTGGGAAGGAAAAGGAAAAAAAAACAAAAAAAGAAAAGACCAAGGGGATTTTACAGTTGAACATAACCAAACTGTCTTGAATAAGTGCATTAGAGCAGACAGAGATAAAAGGCACTAAACATTTTCTTTCTTACAGAAAGAAAAATAAAAATCTCCATCTGAAAAGATTTCATTTAGACATTGCTTTTTAATAGTTAGTAGTTTTTCAGTAAGCCTCTAAAAGCAGTGTCAATGTAACTTGAGTAAAATGCAGGGGGGTTATTTTTTACCCTATTTCCCATATTTTTTAACGCTTACAATGGTGTTGCAATGTCAAGTCTGTACATCTCTTCCACTCTCTCTATTTCTGATCCTCTAGGATTGATACTTTTCAGTCTCTCTGAGGCAAGCTGTGTGATGAGACATAGAATCACAGAATTAATCAGGTTGGAAAAGACCTTCAAGATCATCAAGTCCAACCCATCACCTAACACCTTCTAATTAATTAAACCATGGCACTAACTAAACCACACATGGCATTAACTAAACCATGTCTCATCCAGCCTCCTCTTAAACACCTCCAGGGATGGGAACTCCACCACCTCCCTGGGCAGCCCATTCCAATGCCAATTATTCTTGCTGTGAAGAACTTCTTCCTAACATCCAGCCTAAACCTGCCCTGGCATGGCTTGAGGCTGTGTCCTACTGTTCTGTCACTGGGTGCCTGGGAGAAGAGACAAACCCCACCTGGCTCCAGTTTCCTTTCAGGTAGCTGTAGAGAGCAATGAGGTCTCTAGGTCTCTCCTGAGCCTCCTCTTCTCCAGGCTGAGAACACAGTCCACCTTAACCAAATCTGAACCTATTACAAAGAGAAGGATGCTGTTGAGACACTGGACATTGGAGCCTCAGTGTTATGGATTGTGGCTGAGTGCCTTTAAGAACAATAAAGTTGAGGGCCTCTAGAGGCTAGATAGGTCCAGGAGATGGACTGGAAAGTGTAATTTTTTTCTTATTTCATTCCCGTAAGTCCCATAAAACTGGCTGCAGAGTCAGTTTCTGCCCCTTTCCCTCTCCCTCCTTCCCATTGCTGCTCCCTGCTCTTTGCGATGCGAGGGAGCAAGGCTTGGAGCAGCCTTGGCTGGGGCCTGGAGCTGAATTTCAGCTGTGTCACTGGGTTTGATATGGATGGGGCTAGAAAAGGATGGTATGGGGGAAGCATTTCAAGCCTGGGATTTTGGCTTGGTTTGGAGGAAGGTGGTGAGAAACTTTGGCCTAATGAGGTTTTTGGATAATGGTGGCCGAGGTGTTCTATGGATCTGGTGTATTTTATATGCTTTGTAGTGTTTCACATAGTTATGAGTAGCATTTCCATTTAAGCTTTCCAATTCTATCCAATCCAAAGTGGAGTGTTTTTCCTTTACCTCCTTTGAGAAGGATTAAAGAGCCTGACTCTTTAAACCTAGACACTCATCTCCAAAGGACTTAAAGATTAGACCAACAGAAACTTCAATAATTCAACAAGGGAAAATGCCAGATTTTGAAGATTTGGGCAACAGAAGGTTTAGTCATTCACCAAGGAAAAATGCAAAGTTCTGCATCTTAGGTGGATTAATCCCATGTGTCACTACAGGCTGCGACATGCCAGGACAACATCTGACACCCAAGATGATGTCAGATGTATGAGAGGCAAGGGGAGGTTAGGAGAAGTGGCCTTGTTCAGTGTGGTAGAGATGAGTAGGGAGGGGCAAGGAGGATTTAAAAGCAGCCTGCAACTACCTCAAAGCTGTTTAGAAAATCAGGGGCACCAAATGCACCTCATTCTTCTCAGTTGTGGGTGGCAAAACAAGGGGCAATGACCTTCAGGAGGAGGGTACTGAAGTGCTGGAGCAAGTTACCCAGCAAAGTTGGGGAATGTCCATTCTTGAAGGTCATAAAGGCTCAGCTAGACAGATCTAGTGTCATAGACCCACTGTGAGCAGAAGGTTGGACTGGAGGAGGCTGAGGGAAGACCTTATTGCTCTCTACAACTACCTGAAAGCAAGTCAAGATGTGGTAGGAGCTGGCCTCTTCTCCTAAGTAACTAGTTACAGGACAAGATGAAATGGCTTTCAAGCTGTTCCAGGGGAGGTTTAGGTTAGAGATTGTGAAAAAAAATGTTTGCTAAAAGAATGGTGAAGGCCTAGAACAGGGAAGTGGTGGAGTCACTGTCACTGGGGGCATTCAGTAAACTTGCAAACATGGTACTTTGGGACATGAATAGGGGGCACAGTGCTGTTGGACCAGGCGATAGGCCTGTAGTGATAGGACAAGGGGCAATGGCTTCAAACTAGAAAAGAGAAGATTTAGACTGGATGTTAGAAACAGATTCTTTCCTATGAGGATGGTATAACACTGGAACAGGTTGCCCAGGGAAGTGATTGGGGCCCCATCCCTGCAGATATTCAAAGTGAGAGCTCTGGGCAGCCTGATCTAGTTGAAGATGTCCCTGATGAGTGCAGAGGGGGTTGGAGTAGATGACCTTCAGAGGTCCTTTCCAGCCCAGACCATTCTGTGATTCTGTGATTGTAAGATTCTATGATTCTATGATCACAGAGGTCCTTTCCAACCTTAATGATTCAATAATTCTGTGATTCAACCTTCAGAAGTCCCTTTTCATAATCTATCCTATTTGTGGATGAACATCTCACACTTGCTCCTGAAATGCAACTTAGAATTGATAGTTTGGAGTTAAATTGATTGGGGTTTTTTGTGGATTTTGGTTAGTTGATTGGTTTGTTGTTTGGAGGTTTTTGGTGGGTTTTTTTTAAATGGCTGTTTGGTAATCGTTGAGAAGTAGGAGGATAACACTAAGAAAACTGAGCCCAAAATCCCACTCTGATCCCAAAGACCACCTCCTAGATGTGTTTTCCATATTGTGTGCAGCAGCAGTTCCTTGGGAGCAGAGCTCATTTATAGCACAACAGCCAAGTCAGATGAATTAGACAGTAACACACAGCAGCACCTCAAGCATTTGTTGCATTTTTAAACGTCCCAGGGTTTGTTAGCAATGAACTTCATTTTCTGTTTGTTTCAGCTGAAATAAAAAAAAACCAAACAACAACAACAGGGAAAAAAAAAAAAAAGAAAAAAAAAAAAGGATAAAAATGCAGTCTTTCTGAGTGGAGCAAATGCTTTTATGATTCATGCAGTTGGGTTGCTGTTTTGGGGTTAGAAACCAGCAGGGAAGCTACAGACATGAAAATAATTCTTTTATAGATGTAATAAGCAAACTCATTACAAAAATACCCTAGATGCAAACCCTTTTCTTAGGAGCTGAGCGTTACCTGCGAGAGACAAAAATGCAGTCAGCATGACAAAGATCATTTTGCAGAACCACAGAATTAGAGAATCGTTTCAGTCAGACAAGACCTCTAAGATCATCAAGTCCAACCATCAACCTATGGCCATTAAACCACATCCTAAAGTGCCATACATTTCTTGAACATCTCCAAGGACAGTGACTCCACCACCTCTCCGGGCAACCTGTTCCAATGCCTGACCAGTCAGTAAAGAAATGTTTTCATAATATCCAACCTAAACCTCCTCTGGCACAATTTCAGGCTATTTCCTCTCGTTCTATCACTTGTTACTAAGGACAAGAGACCAACCCCCACCTCACTACAACCTCCTTTCAGGGAGTTGTAGAGAGCAGGGAGGTCTCGCCTCAGCCTTCTCTTCTCCAGACTAAACAACCTTAGGTCATCCCTCAGCCACCCTCATAAGACTTCTCTAAACCTTTCACCAGCTTTGTTGCCCTTCTCTGGACACACTCCCCAGTGTCCTATACCTGATGCCCAAGATACACAGGACATATCTTGATCTGCCTAACATTATTTTGGAGGGGCATTTTACTTTCTTTTAAATTACTTGAAAATGAAGGCATGAAGAATGTCTGTGGGGCACTCGTTTCAGTCCTCAGTTTGCATGGTTGTGGTGTTGGTTTATTGGATGAGATCTCTGTTTCTTGAGGGATTATGGACAGTTGTTGTGAGCAATATGGAAGGCTCTGGGACATGGATACCTCACCTACACACAGCTATTTAGGGAGCTGGAGGCTTTGCTCAAGGTAGCAGAAAGATCTGTTAACTACCACACTCTCAAATCCCTGAAATAGAGAGAGACCAAATTGTGTTTGATTATGTTGGCTTTATGGAGAAGGAGGACCCAGGAGTCCTGGTGGACAGCAAGTTTACCGTGAGCCAGCAATGTGCCCCTGTGGCCAAGAAGGCCAATGGTCTCCTGGGGTGCATTTAAGAAGACTGTGGCCAGCAGGTCAAGAGTTTCTTCTCTCCCCCTACTCTGCCCCAGTGAGGCTACACCTGGAGTACTGAGCCAAATTCCAGGCTCCTCAGTTTGAGAGAGGCAGGAAACTAGCAGAGACAGTCCAGCTATGAAGCTATGAAGATGTTGAGAAGACTGGAGCATCTCTGTGAGGAGGAAAGGCTGAGCAACCACAGGCAGACCAAGGGAGGATCTTCTTCATGCTGATCTAAAGGGTGTGGAGCAAGAGGATGGGGCCAGACTCTTTTCATTGGTGCCTGATAATAGGACAAGGGGCAATGGGCACAAACTGAACTCAGGACTTCTTTCCTTTTAGACTGATTGAGCACTGGAACAGGCTGCCCAGAGATGTTGTGGAGTCTCCTTCTCTGGAGATATTCCAAACCCACCTAGACATTGTGATCCTGGGCAACCTGCTATGGATGACCCTACTAAAGCAGGGTGCCATGAGGTCCCTTCCAACCTCCACTGTGCTGTGATTCTATGTTTACCAGCTCATCTTAAAATGCAAATTAGCTTGTCTATTCCTGGTTTTCAATGTTTTATGAATTATAGGATGTAAGGTCATTTCTGTTGCAAGGGTATGCTCTCTGGCTCCCATACCAATGCCACATATGGTCTCCATCTTCTCCCTCGCCTGCCTTTTTGTCTCATGGTTTCCAAGAGAGATGAGTGCTGATGTTCCTCTATGCAAATGTCCTGGATTCAGAGACCCTCAGCCTGTGGTGCCAGAGCATCAGATTCACCAAGATACACCAAGCCCACTCCAGTCATGGAAGATGGCACAGCCAAAATTTCACAACCATGGAAAATCCCAGGCTCTTTTAGCTTGCAAGCCAGGAATAAATGAAGAAGTTTAGATTACTTTGTTGTGCAAAGTGAACTAGACATTTTATATGCAAACCAGCTCAAGACAGGAAATACATCTTTGAGAAGAAAAACTGTAAACCACCAGTTATTAATATCACTGACATTTAGTCCAGCCTAGATATGATATGTCATAATTTTGCTGTTTGCTTATGAAATATGTATGATGGCCTCTGGTCTGTGGGTTTCTAATGAGAACAAAGTAATGGCAGCTCCATTTTTAGAGGGGAAAGGGGCCATAAAAGCACTGGGAAGATCAAACTTAGCATGCACACCTCTAATATCCAGTCTGCTTCAGAAAGTCACATGGGAAATTACTTAACACAGTCGGCTCCTCATCCATACTTGTCTCACCATATCCATGTCCTCGTAGACTGCAGAAAATCACTTGAAGGGTGAGTGTGTGGAGGGGCTACAAACTCAGCCCCTATGATTAGAGGTGCAAAAAGGTCTCTTACTATTCAGCTGTTTCCTTCAGACCAATGAAGGAGACAAATGGTAAAGAAAATTATGCTGAAGCTGTAGTTCACTGAAGTCAGCAACAAAGTGCCTGTGGAGGGCAGCGGGGGAGGGGGGAGAAATGTCATCTGTGCTGTGTGTCCATGGCTTTGCTGCTGACCTGCTCTGTGATCATGCTACTCATCATAAAGCCACTGTGTTCAAAGCAACCTAGTGCTCAGAGAGGAGCAGCTGTCTTGTTGCTAAGAGTTTCTAGCCAATCTAGTGCTAAATTAATCCATTTTGCTGCAAGGCTTTGAAACTAGTCGATACGTAACCTTTGAACTCGCTCTCCTGCCACGAGGACGTTCTCCAGCAGTCAGCACAGGTTGTATCAGTAGGGGGTGGATGCTCTTCAGCAAGGCTCAGGCTTTTGAAGTTCCATCCTTACCATGTCTCTTGTCCAACTTCTTCCAAGTTGCAGCTTGTTTTCTTCTGTTTCGACAGCGAGGTGCCCACGAGATCCGAGAAATCCGACAGTTTCACTTCACCGGCTGGCCAGACCACGGAGTGCCGTACCATGCCACAGGCCTGCTGGGATTCGTGCGGCAGGTCAAATCCAAGAGCCCACCCAACGCTGGGCCTCTGGTTGTTCACTGCAGGTAGGCAGAACTTCTTCACTGAAAGGCTTCTCAAACACTGGAATAGGCTCCCCAGCATGGCGGTTGGGTCCCCATCCCTGGAGGTGTTTAAAAGGCGCAGAGATGTGGTGCTGAGGGACATGGTTTAGCATCAGACTCGATAGAGTCTGGTAATGGTTGGACTCAATGATCTTAAAGGTCTTTTCCAAGCAAAACAATTCTATGGTTCTAAGAGAAATCCTTATGTGGAGTTGTCCGCTGTACTTCAGGACTGACTTTTGCTTCTCCTGTACCACATAATCCCCCCACAGGTTGCTGAAGCCTCTCAAAATAACTTAAAACCTTTAATATAGATAATAATGTGAAAACCGAGTCTGAAATCCTTCACATGCCTGAAAGCAAGGCTCAATTTCAGTAATCATCCCACTGTTGAAGTATCTGCAATGTGGACCCTTACACTTTATATTTTCCAGTGCTCTACTGAACATTAATAGGGGAACAATCTTTTTATCAGGGCCTGTTGTGACAGGACAAGTGGTGATGGCTTCAAACTAAAAAAAGGAAGATATAGGCTAGATAGAGGAAAGCATTTTTTTACACTGAGGGTGATGAAACATTTGCCCAGGTTGCCCAGAAAAGTGGTGGATGCCTCATCCCTGGAAGCATTCCAGGTCAGATTGTTTTGAGCTCTGAGCAACCTGATCTAGCTGCAGATGTCCTTTCTGACTGTAAGGATGTTGGACTAGATGACCTTTGAAGGTGCTTTCCAACCCAAGCCATTCTATGATTAACTGTGCTCTTCTCTTGCTTTAGTGCTGGTGCTGGCAGAACTGGATGCTTCATTGTCATTGACATCATGCTGGACATGGCAGAAAGAGAAGGTGTGGTAGACATATACAATTGTGTGAGAGAGCTTCGATCTCGAAGAGTTAACATGGTGCAGACTGAGGTACTGGTAACCCACTGCAATACTGCTTTGTGCTTTGCAAGAACAAATAGTCATCTAGCCTGTAAAATTAAAGCTCCATTATGGCTGGCACTTTATGTCCAGTTCTGGGCTCCCCAGCTCAAGAGGGATTGGGAACTACGGGAGAGAGTCCAACAGAGGCCACAAAGATGCTGAGGAGACTGGAACATCACTGTGAGAAGGAAAGGCTGTGAGACCTGGGGCTGCTTAGCCTAGAAAAGAGAAAATTTGGAAGGGATCTTCTCAATGCTAATCAATAAGTAAAGCATGGAGGTCATGATGATGGGTCTGGGCTCTTTTTTGGTGGTGGCCAGTGAAAGGACAAGGCCAAAGGGCACAAGCTGGAACATAGGAGATTTCACTTGAACTTAAGGAAAAACTTTTCTAAGAGTGGCAGAGCACTGCAGCAGGCTAGCTGAGAGGTTGCGATGTCTCCTTCTCTGGAGAGAGAAACCCACCTGGACATTGTGATCCTGGGCAACCTGCTGTAGGTGACCCTGCTGTAGCAGGGCAGTTGGATTAGGTGATCTCTAGAGGTCCCTTCCAACCCTCCCATGCTGGGGTCTGGGATTCAGATGGTAGATTATTCAGTCATACAGAGAAAATAATCCAATGCAGACCTGAAGAACCACTGCCCAAACACAGCTATTCTGCACTTAAGGTTCACAATGGCTTTTGAGAGAAAGCAAAGCCATGAGTGTTTCCTCTCCAGGGAAGATTTATTCTGGAGTATATCTTGTTGAGGCTCAGTTATGCGATAGCACCTGTGCTATCTGGGCAGAAGACTGAAGAGGTGTGGAGAGGAATGAGGAAACCAGAAATGATCTGAGGCTTTCTAGAGTGTTATTGCACTTCTGTTTGTTCTAGTGACAAATTTAAGTCAGTTCTTTCATACTCATTTCTAAATGAGTGGAATAAAGTTTTATGAACTGCTCTTGTTCCTTCTGGTCTTGCTTCAATAAAGTCAGGGAGAACATTCTCATAAGCAAAACTGATAGGATAAGAGGAAATGATATCAGGTTACATCAGGGGAAGTTTAGGTTGGACATTAGGAAAAAGTTCTGTACCAAAAGGGTTATCAAACATTGGAACAGGCTTCCCAGGGAAGTGGTGGAATCACTATCCAGGGAGGTATTTAAATACAACCAGGGATGTATTTAAAACCTTTCTCAATATGGTGCTCAAGGATATGGCATAGCAGTATATGGCAGGGCTAGATAATGGTTGGACTTGATGATCTTGGAAGTCTTTTCCAACCATGCTGATTCTGTGTTTCTATGAACAACATTAGTTGCAGGATTTTTTAACTAAAATACTGTTAGCACATCCTATCTCAATAATTATTTTAATTTTTACCAGCAGCAGTATTTAGCACATCCTATGCCAATAATTATTTCCATTGCTTTTTCCAGGAGCAGTACGTCTTCATCCACGACGCCATTCTGGAAGCCTGTCTTTGCGGGGACACATCAATCCCAGCTTCCCAAGTTAGGTCTGTTTACTATGAAATGAATAAACTGGATCCTCAAACTAACTCTAGCCAGATCAAAGAGGAATTTAGGGTAAGTTGTGGCTGGCATTACCTAGAAGCTATATAATTAAGGTATACAAAGACTTTTGGTGAAGTACTTATAATTAAGCAATTTAAGACCAGCTCGCTTATAATCAACCAGTTTAGGACCATACCTGGGAGGGAAAGCCTTAAAAAAAAAAAAAAAAAAAAAAGAAAAAAGGGATGCCATAATTTGCACTTA
>VWYK01022419.1:2989-15406 GCA_013399775.1 Semnornis frantzii | reverse complement strand
TTTTTTTTTTTTTGCTTCCAAAGCTTGCTGACTGAGATGTGTTTTCATTTTTCTGCATATTGATTCCAGCTGAATGAAGCTGAATGCCGACTTGATCCGCCCTTAAATATTTTGGGCTGCTTTTGCTACTGTGTTAATTTCTCTGTTGTATTTGTTTACTCTTTTTTGTTTTTTTTCCTGAAAGACTTTAAACATGGTGACTCCAACTCTGCGTGTAGAAGACTGCAGCATAGCACTTCTACCACGGAATCATGAGAAGAACCGCTGCATGGATGTTCTGCCTCCAGACAGATGCCTGCCTTTCCTCATAACGATAGATGGGGAGAGCAGTAACTACATTAATGCTGCCCTGATGGATGTAAGTCTCCCCTACCTCATTAATAATAAAGAAAAAGAGAGTAAGCAGCCCTTCAAAACTGAAGCAATGCCAGAAAAGTGGAGTCAGCATAAGATGACCAAAATCCTTTTGGCTCGTTTTCCAAAGAAACATGGCACAAAATCTTTAGACTCCCCAGTATATTTAGGATCCCACATATGTTATGTCACAGCCAAGGTTCCAGTGCTGTGCTCCAAAAGCAAGTCAGGGAGTTCTGAAAAATGAAACCTGCCTGCATTTCTCCCTAGTGCTTGAATTTTTAACCATCTGGCCTAAAAAAAAAAGGTACCTATTGAGACACCAAGGCAGTTAACAGGATAATAAGGTTTGCATCAATTTTCCAGTTCCCTTTGTTTCTCATTTAACCAGTAATTAACAGAAGAAAAATAATTGTCTGTCAGCACAAGACAGTACACAAGCTATTACTTCAGCCTTGTTGTTTATTTCTGTTGGAATTAATGGCTCCTCCTCATGTTTGTGTGGATTTTTTTTTTTCCTTTCCAATGCATCAGTGGTGATTCATTCTCATACTGCTGATAGAATACAAGTAAGAAGACACTTAAACTGCCTTTACAGTCTGTAGATATTTATATCCTATCTGTGACAGTTTGGGGGTATAGTAACTGCAATTCTCAAACACAAAAACAACAAGAAATGAGAGGTTAGCAAAGACTGGACACGTTGTAAATGGTCTTTTGGGAAAATGAAGCTGGAGTAAAAATAGTTTGTAGCAGGTTTTGCCTTTCTTCCCTTCCAAGTTCTCAAAGTCTTCTCCTAAAATAAGCCCAAGTTCAAAACCTCTGTGTAAAAAGGTAGAGGTGTTATCTTTATGCTTATCTATGTAGACAAGCTGAGAACAAAAGCTGAAGTGACTTCTGTAGGTTTTTGCAGTAGGTCAACAACATTTATTGTTAGAACAGAGCTTCCTTCACCTGCAGTTTCCATCCTTGCCATTAGTTGTCTTCTTTCCTCCAGAGTTCAGTTCTGTTTTCTTCTGTAAATTACATGTTACTCTAAAAGAGCAGTGGCTCAGTATTTGCTTTGAAAATATTTCCCTTCACTGCTGAAACAATGAGCTGGATCCAAAAAGGTGTCTCAACAAAAGGCTTCAAGGGATGAAGTGGTCTGGGTTGCTCTCCAGCTGAAGCTCCCTAGCCAAGCTTCAGCAGCAACTCTTTACTGATGGGCAAGAGCCCTTTGAGGGGTAGCAAGCAAAATGTTCATTATTCAATACCAGAATGAGTTTGAGAGTCACTTTCCCTGGAAAAACTGCCAGGGTTTCTAAATGAGGGAGTCAAGGAAAGACTTTCAAGCACTTCTCATCTGCATAAAACTTCCAAGGATGAGCTGGACAGATGGCCTGAGGCATATGATATGAGGTTAAACAAGACCTAGTGCCAGATCCCCTGTACATGGGTCAAGACAACACCCTGCAGTGCTCTAGGCCCCGGGCAAAGTGGCTGGAAACTGCGCTGTGGAAAAGGACCTGCAATTGCTGATTGATAGCTGGATGTGAGCCAGCATGCACCCAGGTGTCCAGGAAGGCCAACAACATCCTAGCTTGGATCAGCAATAGTGTGGCAGGACTAAGGCAGTGATCGTGCTCCTGAACTGAGCACTGGTGAGGCTGTGCCTTGAATACAGGATACAGTTTTGAGTTCCTCACTATAAGAAGGCACTGTCCACAGAAATGCAGCAAAGATGGTGAGGCACCTAGAGCACAAGTCTTATGAGGAGAGGCTGAGGGAACTGGGCTTGTTTAGCCTGGGGAAAGGGAGAGTCAGGGGTGAGCTCCTTGCTCTCTACAAGTACCTGAAAGGAGGCTGGAGCGAGGCAGAAGTTGGTCTGTTCTTCCAAGCAGCAAGGGAAAGGATGAGAGGAAATGGCCTCAAGTTACACCAGGAGAGGTTTAGGTTGAATATTAGGAAAAAACGTATCCTCCAAAAGAGTGCTTAAGCCCTGGAACAGGCTCCCCAGGGCGGTGGTGGAGTCCCCATCCATGGAGGGCTTTAAAAGGCCTGTAGATGTGGTAGTGAGGGACATGTGCTGGGTTGAAGGTCACTTAAAATTTTGGAGCAGTTGTACTGAAGGCAAAGACCTCTGATGATATGACTCCCTGCCGGTGGCATAAAACTTATTTCACAAATATAACATCTGCAGAAGTTACTTTTTTCCCAAATACAGTTTTTTATTAATATCGAAGCTTATAAATTGGAGAAGAGGAGGCTGAAGGGAGACCTCACTGCTTTCTACAACTATCTGAAAGGTGGTTGTAGTGAGGTGGAGGTTAGTCTCTTCTCCCCAGTATCAGATTATAGGAGGCGAGGAAATGGCCTCAAGTTGTGCCAGGGGAGGTTTAGATTGGATATTAGGCAAAATTTCCCTACTTAAAGAGTGGTTAGCCATTGAACAGCTTGCCCAGGGAGGTGGTGGAGGTCCCTGGAGGAGTTAAAAAACATGGAGACATGGCATTTTAGGACATGGTTTAGTGGCCATGGTGGTGTTACGCTGACAGTTGTACTCGATGATCTTAGAGGTCTTTTCCAACTGAAATAATTCTATAATTCTATAAGATCTGGGGAAAGTCTTGAAAGCAGTTTATTAATTCTATAAAAAGTAGAAACAATGCTTCCAGTCCCAAAGTTTTAGGGGCTAAATGAATTTCTCTCTCTTCTCACCATCTGGTTATTTCTTTGCAGAGCTACAAGCAACCGTCTGCTTTTATAGTTACGCAGCATCCTTTACCAAATACTGTCAAAGATTTCTGGAGGCTGGTCCTAGATTATCACTGCACCTCAATAGTCATGCTGAATGATGTGGATCCTGCACAAGTAAGTCCAGAAAACTGCTCCATTCCAAAGAGGAGTGCTAAAGCCATGGCATTTCAGAAGAGCTTTAGGACACAATTCGTTTTGTAAAACAATATTAAATGCTAACACACTAAAAAAATTATTTGTAGCTTGCACAAAAGGAAAGAAGAGTAAATCAGCCCAGCAGCAGAATCTGGTGGACAAGTTTGCCATGAGCCAGCAGTGTGACCTTGTGGCCAAGAAGGGCAATGGTCTCCTAAGGAGCATTAGAAGAGTAGGTCAGGGGTGGTTCTCCTGCTGTCCTAGTGAGGCCACACCTGGAGTATTGTATCCAGTTCTGGGCTCCCCAGTTCAAGAGAGACAAGGAGCTACTGGAGTGAGTTCAGTGGAGGCTACAAAGGTGATGAGGGGACTGAGGAACACACACAGAAGTACACACACCTATAATTCATTCTGAGAAGATACTCTGGGAAGAGTTGCTAAAATCTCCAAATGATGGTTGCAGGATTCTGCACTATTTATAGCCAAGAGTCACAAACAGAAGCCAACAGCTATTCATTAGCCTGCCTCAGACAGGTCAGTGGCCTTGGTCTGCTTACCAGGGGCTGTTTTCCCAGTGGGGAAATCTGTGTTGCCTTTGGGACAAAATAACATTGTTAAGAGAGGAGCTAAACAAGGCTGGGGACTAAGCATCCTTCAGAAAACAGGGCAGCCAAATGTGCAAGAGGGCACAGTTACCTCACAAAAGAGTTGTGCATGCTGCACATGTTCCTTAGAAAATTGGAAAACAGTACCTACTGGTCAGGCAATTTAATCACTGGCATTAATCACTCAGCATCCTACAAACTGACTCTCAGTGGTGCAGTTCCAGGTCCTTACACAGATATAATTTCCTTGGCTCCAACAAACTGCACCAGCCGTGTGCTGGAATAACACGGTGGCAATCCAGGTTCTTACTATGTAAATATTTGCTAATTATTAGTTAAAAGCATTGGTTTGGGTGTTTTTTTTTTTTCTTTTTTATAGCAGGCCAGATGTCATTTTTTATTTGGGATATGATCAAGAATCATTTTAGCTTTGTGTAGTGCACACACTCCTCTTTTTTTTTCTTTTGCACATGAAGAATTCTTGTTTTCAAAACACACTAATTTCCCATTTTTGTCTTTCAAAAATGATGTGCAGGAATTCCACTCGCTGTTTTAAAGGCTGAATTTCTGATTCCAGACCCTTTCCACTGTCTACAGGGAGCAAAATAGAAAGACAAAACTTTTATTCATGAGCCTGAGACTATTTTCTGAGTGAATAAGGAAAGACTCAGGGGAGTCAGATTGTTAGGGACTGCTGAACAGAGGGTTTTTAATTTGTGGGCTGTGTTTTGAATTTACAATAGTGCATGGCTATTTCCAGCATTTATTAGCCTCACAGGCTTTTAGAAGCTATTGGGATATGCAGTTAATGCACCTGCCTCTGCAGTATGTTAAATCTTTTCCCTCTTAATGCAACAATCTTTTCATTAGGAATAAATCTCTCAACACTTTGGAGCACAGAGAAGCAGAGAGAGGGCAGAGCTTATTAAAACCACTCATTCCATCCAGATTTATTAATAATTACTCTTATCATTATTATTTATGGATATATGGAGTGTTTACAGTTGTTTAGATATTAGACAATTTCTGTGGATTGTTATGCTCTGCTGGGGAATGAAATTCCACCCTTTGCAGCCACACTGGCTTCTTGAGAGTCACTGGCACCACACACATGCGAAACACACAGATCTTGGGTGCTTTTGGTATCCTCAGAGCTGGAAAAAGCTTCCCAAAGCAGCTCCAGCAAAGAGCTCTACTTATTCTCATTTAGGCTTTTTGCAAAGGTCTGTTATAACAGTATCCCTGTGTGTTTGGAAGGCTTGCACTAGCCTGTGCATGTCTAAAACGATCTGAACATTTGCATTTGTTACCTCTGTTATATTTTAATGCCAGCATAGTTCACAACAGCAAAAAAATAGTGCAAGACTTGAGCAATGTTTGAGAAGCAATTTGCTCAGCAGACTGAATCCAGGGGGAGTTGAAAATAAATGAAAAAAAATATATTTTCCTCTTTGAAATTTCTGGGTTTAACTTGTTAAAGTGAACTCCTGCAAATCAGACCCTGTTCTCTTCTTAATTGATGTAGTAAGTGATTATGTTTCCCTAAAATGTAGTCATCTCCAAATGGCTTTGTGGAGGGCTAAGTGTTATAAGAAATGCAAAACAACATCTGGAGAAAATGTGATTTGTCAGCTCAGCTCTGGATCAGCAACAGTCAAGGCAGCAGAATGAAGACCACAGCTGTTTTACTGAATGAAATGAAGTTCCAAATCTGACATCAATGCTTCTGCAAGCAAACAAAATTTCACGAGTTCATACTTAATTTTGGTGAATGTTTGCAAAAGCCACATGCTTGAGCTGCTCTAAATATCCTGGGGGGTGTGGGGGGAGTGGGTTTGGAAATCATCAGAGTTTTTATGGAAGAAAATGTACAAGCAGAGCCTAGCTTCAAAAAACCTCCTTGCAAAGTGTTGATTTAATCTCTAAAGTATTAACACAAATGATAATTGGTTCCTGGATTAAGCCATCGTGATGTCGTAAGGCACTAAAACCATGCACGATAATGGTAGTATTAGTTTGTGGTCTTTAGACACCTAAGAAGTGATGTTTTCTGAGCACTAAAGAAAGCAGAATTGCTATTTTTGGGTGGCATTCATTTGATGAAATGGAGCGGTTATTGAAAAATGTAAAGCAATGCCGCTGCTAAACGGTATCGTCAGTCATGGATAATGAAACAGCCGTGGAAGTTAAGTCCTGAGGTTGGAGAATTGATGCTGCCATCAGAGGATGCAGCACACGGTGTGTTTTATGAAGATATCTCGGCAGCGTTTCAGTCATAAATGGAGCACCGAGAGAGATCCGGGGAAGTTTATAGAGGCAGCACAAAATTCCAACTCATTAACTCTCTGCTTTTGCGTTTGTGGTTTCCTGTAGCTGTGTCCTCAGTACTGGCCAGAAAATGGAGTACACCGACACGGTCCTATTCAGGTGGAGTTTGTATCAGCTGATTTGGAAGAAGACATCATCAGTCGGATATTCCGAATTTACAACGCAGCCAGGGTAAGGATGCTCTTTGCAAAACAATTCTGCCTCGGTAGATGAGTTGGCTCTACTCAAATCACCAAAAAAATATATCACGTTAAACTCACATGGAATTGTAGAAGTGTTTCACTTGGAAAAGACCTTGGAGATGGTCAGGTCCAGCTGTTAACCCATCATGGCCAAGTCCCCCACTACCCCATGTCCCTCAATGCTACATCTACATGGTTTTTCAATCCCTCCAGGGATGGTGACTCCAGCAGTGCCCTGGGCACCCTGTTTCAGGGCTTGACAACCCTTCTGGGGAAGAAATTGTTCCTCATGTCTAAACTAAACCTGCCCTGGTGCAACTTGAAGCCATTTTCTCTTGTCCTGTCACATGTTACTTGCCCAAACCCCACCTGCCTCCAACATTCTTTATAATCATTCTCATTTTTCAGCTTATTTTTTGAGAGTAAATTACATAATAGTTGAACTAGGTAATCTTAAAGGTCTTTTTCAACTGAAATGACTCTATGATTCTATAGTATTCAGTTACACCATGATCAGTGAGAAAGAGCCTCCTACATGTAATTAAAGCAATAAACATTCTAATGCAAATCTGAGCTATGTTAAATGTAAATGAAATAAATGCAGGATTCAGGTTGTACAGTAGCCAAGAAATACCAAAGTCAATCCTGGCTTCAACAGTTTGATGTTAGCCATCTTGAATATCTGTACCCTGTGTCGTGTGAAGAAAGCTGTACACCAATCCTGGACACGGTTTTCAGTACCTGTCCCAGGCTTTTAGTGAAGGCCTTGTCCCAGTAATCCCATTGCATAATATATGTGGCACAATTATGTTCTCTACCCAGCCATTATGCTCCCATGAAGTTGACAGAAGACTACACAAGACATGGCTTTTAAGCTGACTGGAAAAAAAGATTTCACCAGTGATCAGATATCTCTTTCCTATGGAGACAGGCTGAGAGAGTTGGGCCTGTTCAGTCTGGAGACTGAACTCTCCTGGCTCCAAGGAGACCTTATTGTGGCCTTCCAGTATCTGAAGGGAGCCTACAAGAGAGCTGGTGAGGGACTTTTTAGGGTGTCAGGTAGTGACAGCAGTAGGGGGAACCCGACCTGGAATCTTTTCAGGGATGGGGCATCTACCATTTTCCTGGGCAATCTGTGACAGGGTCTCACCAACCTCATTGGAAAAAAATTTCTTCCTTCTGCCTAGTCTAAATCTACCCTATTTTAGTTTAAAACCATCACTCCTTGTCCTGATTTCAACCAGAACAATGTAAGACCTCCAAAAACACATGTTAATGGAGAAGCAGATTGTAAATATTACAGTATTTCTTTAATACTACAAAGGTCTTGCATTCACAGTGTATGTGGCAACAGAAACTCACTGTCTTCAGCAGCACTGATGTGAGCTGGGTGTAGCTGATGTGCTTTGGGAAGAGGAGGTCACCAGCTGAAAGAAACCAGACAGGAAATCAGGAGATTCCAAATTTTGACATAAGGCAGACAAGGCCCACTGAGGAACATATCAAATGTTCCATCCACTTTGTTTTATTCCTGTGCCTTGGTAATTTTAGATCCTCTCTACGACCTCTCACTCTAGAGACCAAATCGTGTTGCAACATTTTGGAATGCTGCTTGTTTTAAAAGTGGCACTGAGCTGCCCTTTACTTTGCCCAGACGTAAAAGTGGCAAATCCTAGCCTACAAACCCAGCTTTCATGTGTGTTTTTATTATGCCCTTTTTCAAAAGACTGTAATTTTCTGCCACTAACACTTGCTCTGTGCTCCTTTTTGATTTTAAGTCACCATAAAGCAACTGATTTAGGGACACATCACCCAAAGGGGTTCTGACTGCTGCAGGAGCACACAATAAAATAAAATGTAGTTAGATTTTTTTTTTTTTAATAAGCCAGAATCATCTGAGGGTTTTGTTTGGTGTTTTTAACTGCTTTCTGCTTCAAAATATCTTGAGAGGTTTTAACCTTTCTTGTAAAAATAAAATAAAAAAGACAGAAGCACACAAACATTCTTCAAAATGCTGTAGCTTATAGGGGAGAAAAAAAGTATGTAATTGAAGTTGTGTTGCTACCAAGTTCCTCCTATGATATTAGTTCATTATTTGCTTGATCCCGCAGCTGTAGCATTGCTCTATTCTGGTCTATTTGCATAGCACTCTGTTTAATACCTCTTGTGCTAATAACTCTGCTGGAAATGAAAAGCCACAGCTCCTCAAGGGCAGTTTGAAATTGCATCAGTAGTTTGTTCAGCAGTGAGCTGCTTGAACAGCTTCTCCTCACCGATACCAAACTGCTCAATTAGGCACCCAAAAATAATGCTGTTCTTTCTCCTGTTCAATCTCCACAGCCCCAAGATGGCTATCGGATGGTGCAGCAGTTCCAGTTCCTAGGGTGGCCCATGTACAGAGACACCCCAGTCTCCAAACGCTCCTTCTTGAAGCTCATCCGCCAAGTGGAGAAGTGGCAGGAAGAATATAACGGGGGAGAGGGACGCACTGTCGTGCACTGCTTGTGAGTACCAGGAGCAGAGGAGAACAATCTCAGGGCTCTGTGCCAGCTTTCAGCTGATCTGTGAAGAGGTGAAGAGGCATCCTTCTTGTCTGGATGAACAGTACAACTGCTCATTTAAAAGCTTTGTTTATTTAAATTCCTCCAAAGGATCACAGAATCACAGAACCTTAGAGGTTGGAAGGGACCTCCAGAGATCACCCAGTTCCAACCCCCTGCCATAGGCAGGGACACCTCCCACTAGAACAGGCCACTCAAGGCCTCATCCAACCTGGCCTTGAACACCTCCAGGGAGGGAGCAGCCACAACCTCCCTGGGCAACCTGTGGCAGTGCCTCACCACCCTCACTGCAAACAACTTCCTCCTAACATCCAGTTTCAATCTCCCCTCTGGCAGTTTAAACCCATTCCTCCTCATCCTGTCATTACAAGACCTTGTAAATAGTCCCTCCCCACTCTCATGTAGGCCCCCTTCAGATACTGAAAGGCTACTACAAGGTCTTCTCAAAGCCTTCTCTTCTCCAGGCTGCAGAGCCCCAAGATCAAGTCCAACTCCCCTGCCAAACAGGATCCCCTAGGGTAGTTTGCACAGGAATGCATCCAGGCAGGTTTGGAAAGTCTCCAGAGAAGGAGACTGCACAACCCCTCTGGGCAGCCTGCTCCAGTGCTCTGTCACCTTCACTGTAAAGAAGTTTCTCCTCATGTTGAGGTGAAATCTTCTCTATTCCAGTTGCTCCTTGTCATATTGCTGTGCACTACCAAAAAGAGATTGGCCCCAGCCACTTGACATACACCCCTCATATTTGTAGACATCATAGAATGCTTTAGGTTGGAAGGGACCTTTAAAGGTCACAGAGTCCAGCCCCTCTGCGGTGAGTGGGGACATCTTCAACTAGATTAGGAGAATCTATTTAAAGAAGGAAGACAGAAAGTTGAATTGTATTTCTTTTTCATAAATTCATGAGTTTCGCTTTCTTGGTGGAGCTCTGTGAAAGGATAGAATTTAACTCTAATTTATATAAAGATAGCCAGTGGCTTTTGCAGATGGAAAAGGTGCTTGTTTCTTCAGAGCAAATCAAAATTACACCTTCAGGACAACATGCCTTTTCTAGACACAAGGGCCATAGAAAGGAGTATTGGAAGGCCGATTAATCTTCCTGAGTTAAAGGACAGAAGTAAAGGCGGTGTGACAGACCAGTTATAATGACCCTGTAGCTGACAACTTTTTCTAATAATGGTATATCATAAAATCATAGGTTCATAGACTCATTTTGGTTAGAAAAGATTTTAAAGAACATCAAGTTCAGTCATTAACTCAGCACTGCCAAATCCATCAGCACCACACCTACATGTTTTTTAAACGCCTCCAGGGATGATGCCTCCACCACTTCCATGGGCAGCATTTTCCAGGCCTTGACTACTCTTTTGGTGAACCCTGTATTTCTGTCCTCTTGTGATCTCTGTGCTCCACTGGGACCATCCTCCACTTGTGACATCATCCAGTCTGCCGCTTTTGATACAGCTTAACGCTTGTACATGCTGTTTGACCTCTTTCAAGGCAGTCTTTTGAGACCTAGTCTTCAGTGCCTCAAGTTGCATCTCTCTTCCTCTAACCATGTTTTGAGATGCTATCACGATGGAGAAGGGAGATGATAGTGAGAAAAGCACACACTAACACTCTTCCAAAAGTTGAGACCCAGTGTTAGAACAATGGAGGAAAACCTAAGAGTGTATTAATAATTCCCACTATCACTGACCTTGAACAAGTCATTGCTCTCCAATTTCCCCCCATCCGTAGAATGGGGATAATAATACTTTCATCAAAGAAGCATTGTGCAGTGTGATTAATTAATGTTTTGAGATCTTTAGCTGAAAAGACCCTTTTGAAGTGCAAATTACTGTTATCTCTGAGGTGGCTGATGATATTAAACAGTTGTACAACATCACACCGTGCGTCACTTCCAGCCGGTAAAGAAAGAAGCCGCTCTAATATAATCCTTTTAAATGACTTCATTTTAATTAAAATTCTCAAAGAGTCCCACAATATCAGGCAATGTTTTGGCAGCAGAGAGCATTCTTTTCAGGCTGCTGGGATGTGACAGATGTGCGGCGTTGTTTCTCCCTTTGAAAATCAACCGTTTGGTGAAGCTGGTTTGAAAGGCCTGCTCCCTAACTCATCTGCTCTCTGGTAATTATCAAGGTCTTATTATTTTCAGTGAAGCACAGCCTAAAGATTACGATGAGAATAGCTGTAGAAATAATAAGACTTCCAGAAAGAAAGAGATTCTCTCCAAGATTAAAAATAACCAGGGATAAAGTATTATTAAATGCTATATTTGATCCTGCACATGAACGTTTGTGCCCAGCTCCTTTGTTAGCAAGTGACTTCGGGTTCTCATCCTCCGATGCCGTGGGTGGAGGGGGTATACATACCACTTTTAAAAGCAGTCATTGCCAAGGGAATAACAGCCCCACCTAGTGCCACACTGAAGGAGGAGCCACTAGAAAACACACAAGACTTCTAGGCACTTACACTGTTCGTCTGAAACACTTTTGAGTCCAGGAGGAAAGCACCAGGATCTAGAATAAAACAAATTAAGATTCACTTTCTTTGTGTTGCTTCAAAACACTTTTGGGACCAGGAGGAAAGCATTAAGATCCAGAACAAAAAGAACTCCCGAGCTTCTGGATGATCTTTTGAGGTCCTTTCCAACCCCTAAGGTTCTGCAATTCTGTAATTCACTTTCTCTATGGCAATTCCAGGCCATGTGGTCATTGCAGCCTCGTGGGTTTACAGAATCGCTATCTCACAATCACTATGGCTGGAAAAGGCCATGAAGATCTTCAAGTTCAATCATGACAGCACAGAGGACTGTTAAATTGAATTGTTTCCATCCCTGGAAACATTCAAGATCAGGTTGGACAAGATTCTGAGCAATGTGATCTAACTGAAGATGTCTCTGCTCATTAAAAGAGAGTTGGACTAGAATGACCCTTAAAGGTCCTATCCAACCCAAACCATTCTGTGAGTCCATGATCCTATGAATCTAAAAGTACCTTGTCATTCGTTTAGCATCCTCTTTGTGCTGTCTCATGTGTGCTGAAGGGTGGTGGAAAACTCAGACTCTCGTTTCCCTCCAGGCTCTCAGCCTTCTGAATCACAGCTTTGAGATCTTTCAGCCCATTAATTTCTAATTAAAACCCATGTTCAGCCTGGAGTTCATCACCCTTTGAGAGCAGGAACGTTCTCCGGTTTCTTCTTACTGGAACTTCTGCCTCCCGTAGCCATCCCTGGTGCTGCAGGAACTTGTCAGACAGAGTCAATTCTTACAGAGCCATTTTATCACTTTGACTGCAGGAATGGAGGTGGCCGCAGCGGGACCTTTTGTGCAATCAGCATCGTTTGTGAAATGCTTCGACATCAGAGGGCTGTTGACGTATTCCATGCTGTGAAGACACTGAGAAATAATAAGCCCAACATGGTGGACCTTCTGGTATGAGCTCATTAACTGCACCACTAAATAGAAAAGTGTTCTTTTTTTTATTTCCTTTTCCTTTTTGTGTTTTCTTCTTT
>VWYK01022416.1:6414-22755 GCA_013399775.1 Semnornis frantzii | reverse complement strand
CTATGATTCTAAGAATTATTTCTGTGCCTCCTTAGAATCAGGGAAATAAAGACTACAAAATAAAGTGATGAGTATTGTGGCCTAATTTGTGGGGTTTCTGTTTAATTATATCCTTTCTTCAAAGGCATGGACTGAGAAAGCAAAAGGAGGAACAAGCAATGATGTAGCAGAAGATAAAAAACGGAAACGTCCCACAGCTGATGAGGATGAAGAGGAAAAGAAACAGGAGCAAAAATCAGAGGACTCAAATTTACCCAAAAAATCAAAGCCTTTAGATCAATCTACAAATGTCCGATTGTCAGCTTTTGCCTTCAAGCAAAGCTAAAGCACCTGCTACCCTCTCAGGGCATCATCTGGAAACATTAGGCAGCTCTGTATGAGGAAGTTGCTGCTGTGCTCAAAGAGCACTAACACAGAGTGCCTTGCTCCAGATAGTCTTCTAGAAAGTCTTCTATTATGAATTCTTGAGGGAAATCTTGAATCCCCTCTCCAGACCTTTTGCAAGTTACTCGTTTAAAGCTTGACAGCAAACCCAATACTCATGGACCAGGTACCTGGAAGGACAGCTCTGCACAGTGTTGTGCAGCTTATGTGCCTCCATACATGGCATATTTGGTGCTAAATCTGGGTTAATAATTCTGGGGAGGATAAGTTACATCCAGAAGCTGTCCTTTGGTTTTAGAGAGCCACAGGAGTGGCTCCTATCCCATTCCTTCTGCCTGCTGCTACACTTGTAAGGGAAAGACACTCCCTGAAATGGGAGTCAGGAGTAGCTGCTGGTGTTCAGCTGCATTTTCAACACCTGAAGCTGTGACAGTGGCAGGGAGGGAAAACTAGGGACAGAAGCTGAGTTAGGAAGGTCAAACATGAGCCATTCTAGACTGTGCAAATGTACTTCCCCAGTCTGCGCCTCAGCAAGGTCCAGAGCTTGAAAATCTCTTGTTTTGTTTTATGCTGTGTTTGTTTTTAAAATAAAATGTGGCTGTTTCTTTCTTCTAAGGTAGTTGTCTTTGCAGTTTTTATGATTGAAGTAAACTTGAAGTAAAATTTTAAGCTGCAGAGACACTTTTTACAAAGGCATGTAGTGACAGTTCCAGGGGTGATAGCTTCAAACTGGAAGAAGATGGATTTAGATTAGACATTAGGGAGAAATTCTTGCCCATGAGGGTGGTGAGACACTGGAACAGGTTGCTTAGAGAAGCTGTGGAAGCTCCAAGCCTGAAAGTGTTCAGAGCTAGATTGGATGAAACCTTGAGCAACCTGGGCTAGCAGGAGGTGGCCCATGGTCCATGGCAGAGCATTGATGATCTTAAAGGTCCTTTGCAACCCAAACCATTCTGTGATTCTATGAAACAGGTTGTATTTGCCTTCTGTGGAGAAAAGACAGTGTGTCTAACACATGTATTTGAAGCAAACTCAAATTTGATTCTTTTTAAGGATGAAGTAAAATAATTTAATTCTCAGATAACAAGTGGGAGTGAAGAGTTCTAAGTTAGGGCTTTTTTTCCATGATTTGCAAGTCATAGAATCACAGAATGCTTTAGGTTGGAAGGGACCTCAAAGATCATCTAGTTCCAACCACCTGCCATAGGCAGGGACACTTCCCACTAGTACAGGTCAATTGAGGCCTCATCCAACCTGGCGTTGAACACCTCCGGGGAGGGAGCAGCTACAACCTCCCTGGGCAACCTGTGCCAGTGTCTCACCACCCTCACTGAAAAGAACTTCCTCCTAACATCCTAAATCTCCCCTCTGCCAGTTTAATCCCATTGCTCTTTGTCCTGTCATTACAGGACCCTGTCAATAGTCCCTCCCCAGCCTTCCTGTAGGCCCCCTTCAGATACTGGAAGGCCACTCCAAGGTCTCCTCAAAGCCTTCTCCAGGCTGAAGAGCCCCAACTCTTGTAGCCTGTCCTCATAGCAGAGCTACTCTAGCCCTCTGATCATCTTCGTAGCCTTCTCTGGATTCACTCCAACAGTTCCATGTCCTTCCTGTGCTGGGGGCTCCAGAACTGTACACAGGACGCCAAATGGGGTCTGACAAGAGCAGAGTAAAGGGGGAGAATCCCCTCCCTTGCCCTTGCTGTCCTTTCTTCATTTGCTTTTTTTCATTCTTCATTTCTCTTCATGTCATTAGTGAGAAGACAAATAAATGACTGTCCACTTTTGGCATTGAAATCTGTAAATTGAGGTTTCAGTGAGATTCTGTAAAAGCCACTAAATTTTAATGTAGGAGGTTGTGCCAGACTTTCATGGCAATTTTTATATGCCATTTTGGATAAAACAGGTCCTTTTTAGACTGTGTGGAGAATGGGGGTCATGATGTCAACCATGGGTGGTAAATGAAAGACCTGAAAACCTGTTAATTTGAATGCTTTTTTTAATCCACAAGTAGAATCATGGAATCATTGAGGCTGGAAAAGACTTTTAAGGTCATCAAGTCCAACTGTAACACAGCTACCATGACCACTATACTATAGCCTGAAGTGCCATATCTACACACTTCTCAAACCATCCCTGGATGGTGACTCCACCACCTCCCTAGACAGCCTGTCCCAACACCTCACCACTCAATAAAGATTTTCTTTTCCCTAGTGTCCAATCCAAACCTCCCCTGTCACAACTTAAGCCCATTTCCTCTTGTCCTATAGTTACTCGGGAGAAGAGACCAATAGCAGCCTCACTACAACCTCTTTTCAGGTAGTTGTAAGGAGCAATATGATCTCCCCTTAGCATTCTCTTCAGACTAAACAACCCCAGCTCCTTCAGGTGCTCCTCATAGGCCATGCCCTCCACACCCATCACAAGCCTCATTGCTCTTCTCTAGACACACTTCAGGACCTCAGTGTCTTTCCTATACTGTGGCACCCAGAACTGAACATGGCACTCAAGCTGTGGCCTCACCAGGGCCAAATACAGGAGTGTCATCACTTCCCTGTTCCTGCTGGACACACTGGTTTTGATCCAGGGCAGGATGCTCTTGGCCATCTGGGCACACTGCTGATTCATGTTCAGCCATCTACCAGCACCACTAGATCCTTTTCCACTAGGCTGCTTTCCAGCCACTCTTCCCCAAGCCTGTAGCATTGTTTGGGGTTGTGTCTAAAGTGCAGGACCAAGCACTTGGCCTTGTTAAACCTCATTCTGTTGGCATCAGCCCATCATTTTAACCTGTCCAGTTCTGTCTTCAGTGCCTTCCTGCCCTCAAGCAGATCGAGTCCAAAGGAGGGTTACAAAGATGATGATAATAGGACTGGAGCACTGCCATCTGAGAAGAGACTGAGGGAACTGGGGCTTTTCAGTCTGGTGAAGAGAAGACTTACAGGGGATCTAATCAATGTTTATAAATATCTGAGGGCTGGGGGTCAAGAAGGAGTGCACAGGCTCTTCTCAGTTGCACCCTGTGATAGGATAAGAGGCATTGGGTATAAACCACAGCACGGGAAGTTCCACCTCAATGTGAGGAAGGCCTTTACTGTAATGGTCACGGAGCACTGGAACAGGCTCCCCAGAGAGGTTGTGAAGTCACCTCTGCAGACTTCCAAGACCTATCCAAATGTGTTCCTGTGCAACCTGCTCTAGATTCTATGATCTTGCTCTGCAGGGGGTTGGACTTGATCTCCAGAGGTCCCTTCCAGCCCCTAACATCCTGTGATCCTGTGAATGCTCCTGCTCGATTCAGTGCCACCTGCAAACTTGCTGATGGTTCCTTCAATCCCTTCATCCAAATCATTAATAAAGATATCAAACAGAGCTGTCTGCAGTACCAAGCTCTGGGGGACACCACTCATGACAGGCCACCAGCTGGATTTAACTCCATTTATTGCAGCTCTGACCATCCAGCAAAGCATCCACCTGGCTCTGCCATGGGCTGCAAGTTTCTCCAGGAGAATGCTGTGGGAGACAGTCTCAAAGGCTTTACTAAAGTCCCGGTAGACAATGTCCACAGCCTTTTCCCTCATCCACTAGGCAGGCCACCTGGTCATGGAATGAGATGAGGTTGGGAAAGCAGGACCTGCCTTTCATCAACCCATGCTGGTTGGGCCTGATCCCTCCATTAGCCACACCCAAGAAGAACTGCACCCTAAGTCACATATTCCATGTTTTATTTGTTTAATGCTAATAGGAGACAACCAGCAGTAATTAATCACAGAATCACTGAATACCAGGGGCTGGAAGGGACCTTGAAAGCTCATCCACTCCATCCTCCCTGCCAGAGCAAGATCCCCTATACCATATCACACAGGAAGGTTTGAATATTGCCAGAGAGGGAGACTCTACAATCCCCCTGGGCAGTCTGTGCCAGTGCTCTGTCACCCTCACAGGGAAAAAAATCCTCCTCATGTTTAAATGAAACTTCCTATGCCTCAGCTTCCACCCATTGCCCCTTGTCCTGTCACAGGGCATCACCCAGCAGAGCCTGGCTGCAGCCTCCTGTCACTCACCCTGCACATATTTATAAACACTGATGAGGTCACCTCTCAGTCTCCTCCAAGCAGCACAACCTCAGCTCCCTCAGGCTCTCCTCATAACAGAGATGTTCCATTCCCTTCATCATCTTTGTGGCTCTGTGCTGGGCTTTCAAGCAGTTCTGTTTCTCTTGAACTGGGAAGCCCAGAACTGAACACACTACTCCAGATGTGGCCTCACCAGGGCAGAGGGGTAGGAGAACCTCTCTCAACCTACTCACCACAACCCTTCTAATGCATCCCAGAATGGCATTGGCCCTTCTGGCCACGGGAGCACTCTGCTGGCTCATGGTCAACCTCCCATCAACTAGGACCCCCAGACCCTTTCCCCTTTGCTGCCTTCCAACAAGTCAGTCCCCAACCTATACTGCTACCTGGGGTTGTTCTTTCCCAGGTGCAAGTACCACAAGTAATAATTAATTTTTTATATTGCTTATGTCAAAATCAGGAGAGTAGAGGCATAGTATAGTGAATTTTCTACATTCTGTGGAAGGAAGTGATTGTATCAGAGATGATTTGATTTTTAGGCAGTAGAACATATTCCCACATCTGTGTGTGCTGGACAAAAATGGAATGGCACTGGTGAGAAAAGCATCCTGATAGAAAAATGACTGTGGGCTTGGCGAATTGTACAATGTTTTCCTTTCTGCTAGACTTGGTTGTTCTGATGACAGGTCGGGCACCTTGACCACAGTGCTGGGAGATGGCTGGGTGTGAAGGGACTGGCTTGCTTTCCATCTACACAGCTATCATCCATATTCAAGCTGAGCTCCCTGTCAGCTGCCCTTTCTGCCAGCCCACCATGAGATGTTAAATCACTCTCTGCAGTAAGCAAGCTTCCTGAGTGACTCCTCAGAGCTTCTATAAATTACTTGAGCAAGATATTTATACCTCGGGTTCAGGACACTGAAGCAAGTTGAGCTTCTGCCTAATGGAACTGTATCCACTGTCCCTGCTGTGCACAGAACCACAGAATGATAGAGGTTGGAAGGCACCTCTGGAAATCATCTAGTTCAACTTTTCCTGCCAGGGCAGGTTCACCTACAGCAGGTTGCACAGGGTTGTGTCCAGGTGGGCTCTGAATTACTCTAGAGACAGAGACTCCACAACTTTTCTGGACAGTCTGTTCCAGTGTCCTACTACTGAAGGTAAAGAAGTTTCTTCATGTTTAGATTCAATTTCTTATGTTCAAGTTTGTGTCTGTTACTTCTTGCCCTGTTGCTGGGCACCACTGAAAAAAGACTGATCCTATCCTCCTGATACCTACCCTTTAAGTATTTATAAACATTGATAGATCCCCCTCTCAGCCTTCTCCAGGCTAAAATTCCCAAAGTCCATCAGACTAAGTTCTAGTCCCCTAATGATTTTTGTAGCCCTTTGCTGTACCCTCTCCAGAACTTCCCCGTCCTTCTTGAACTGGGAATCCCAGAACTGGTCCTAGTACTTCACATGAGGCCTCACCACAGCAGAGGAGCAGGAGAACCTCTCTCAACCTGCTGGTCACACTCTTCTTGACACACTGCAGGATGCCACTGGTCTTGGCCACAAGGGCACATTGCTAGCTCATAGTCATCCTACTCTGCTTGTCTTCAAACTAGAGGCACGAACCTGGTGAAACTCCCCTTCTGCACTACAGGCTGCAAACAGCTAATCCCACAAAACATCCAAAGTCCTTTTGGCTCCTGCAGGAGGGAGGAAATATCCAAAGTAAACGTCCATGAGAGCGTTCTGGGAGCTGG
Source organism: Semnornis frantzii (assembly GCA_013399775.1). NCBI lineage: Eukaryota > Metazoa > Chordata > Aves > Piciformes > Ramphastidae > Semnornis > Semnornis frantzii. The sequence continues at coordinate 16,548 of VWYK01022416.1, read as the reverse complement.
ATGTTTGCAATCATGTAGCTCCTCTGAACAAACATGACAAAGGTTTGTCTAAAAGGCAGCACTTGGGTTTAGGGAATGGCTTCATGAAAATCACTGGGGATGTCGGGCACCATCCTTCAAGTCCTTGGTTCCTGTCTCCTTTTCTCCTGGCTTAATTTTCGCTTCTTAGAATGGTTTGAGTTGGAGAAGACATTTAAAGCTCCTCCAGTCCAACCCTGACCTGGAATATTTCCAGAGATGGGACATCTACCACCTCTCTGGACAACCTGGAACAGTGTCTCACCACCCTCAGGGCAAAACAGTTGTTTCTTCTATCTAGGCTGAATCTCCCTTTTTTAGTTCAAAACCATCACCCCTCATCCTGTCACAACAGGTTCTGCTAAAAAGTCTGTCCCCAGTTTTCTGATCACCCTCTTTAAGCACTGAAAGACCACCAGAAGGTCTCCCTGGAGCCTTCTCCTCCTGGCTGAACAACCACAACTCTCACAGCCTGTTCTGACAGCCCTCAGGTCATTTTTGTGTCCCTAACAATGTGTGTGGCTTCCATCAGACTCAGTGACTGCAGCCTTGGGGTCACAGTCTGGATCTCGCAGTCTGGGTCTTGCACCCTCGTGGCTGGTTAGAGGTGGCAAAGCTGCTTCCAACATCAGATTTGAAATTTTGCATCAGAGCTGCAAGGCTGTGGTGGAGATTGCAGTAATGATTTTTATTTACGAAGCGGCTGCTGGATTGCTGCTGTCCAAAGCCAGCACAGCCTGGTGAGATCATGGGAGCTCTTATACTGGGAGGATCATCTCTCACTAGGCTGCTGTTGCATTTCTTTGATCACAGATTGGTTTTGCTCTACTGCACAGCTCCAGGCAGAGCTACAAATACCTCCTCCATCACCTGGAGCCTTCCAGGGAGCTGAGCTGAACAGGATGTGCTCATCCAGCAAAAGCATAACTTTGAATTCAGGTGGAAATGAAATGCCAGATCAGAACTGAACAGAAAACATGGAGCAGATTTCCAAGTGAAAACAGTTAAATCTCTACTGCTTGTTGTCCAGGGGTTTCTAAAGATGCTCCCTAAAGCATTTAGCAGAATTTCATTGAAGCCTTCAGTATTTCAGGACAGGTTGAGAGAGTTGGGGCTCTGCAGCCTGGAGAAGAGAAGGTTTCCAGGAGGCCTTAGAGTAGCCTTCCAGTATCTGAAGGGGGCCTCCAGGAAGGCTGGGGAGAGCCTATTGACAAGGTCTTGCAATGACAGGACAAGGGGGAATGGGGGAGATTCAGACTGGATGTTAGGAGGAAGTTGTTTGCAGTGAAGGTGGTGAGACACTGGCACAGGTTGCCCAGGGAGGTTGTGGCTGTTCCCTCCCTGGAGGTGTTCAAGGCCAGGCTGGATGGGCCTTGAGTGCCCTGTGCTAGTGGGAGGTGTCCCTGCCTATGGCAGGGAATTGGAACTGGATGATCCTTGAGGTCCCTTCCAACCTTACCATTCGATGATTCTATAGTTTTTTTTTTTCTTGAATTTGCCACCATTCTGCTGGAAAAAGGTATTTTAGAAAAGCCAGCTTGGAAACTGTGGAGGAGCCTACCTGATGCTTATCGATCCTGAGTGCTCAGGAAAGTGGAGAGAGAGGATTGTGCTGCAGAAATATCCTATCTGTGGATAGGATTTGAAAGGCTCCAGCTACTGACCCCCAGCTGGGGCTCAGCTGTGACTGTGTTCTCTGTGTAGCTGTGTGAAAAAGCTTTGCTGCATCTAACTCCAGCTCCAACTCCCCTACCTGAGCACTGCCATACCTTGTTAAATTCCAGGGACACAAAGCACCTTCTGCATCTTCCAGCTTTGGCAGCGGTTTGGACTCAACGATCTCCAGAGATTCCTTCCAACCCCTACCATTTAGTGACTCTCTGATTCTTCTCCTCGCTCTATCTGTCCAAGTCTGTGACCATTTTCCATTTCACTGTGTCATTTGACTTTAAAACACTCCCTTTCTCATGCACTTCTTACAAAAAGGTTCTGAAGAAAGCTGAACGTTGAGCCAGCAGTGGGCTCAAGGCACCCAAGGAGGCCAGCACCATCCTGGTCTGTATCAGCAATAGTGTGACTGGCAGGAGTAAGCTGGCTCACCCACAGCAGATTGCCCAGGATCATAACACCCAGGTAGGTTTGGTATCTCTCCAGAGGAGACTCCACAACCTCTTTGGGCAGCCTGGTCCACTTTTCTCACACCCTCACTGCAAAGATTTTCCCTCATGTTCAGGTGGAACCTCCTGAGTTCCAGTTTGCGCCTATTGTCCTTTGTCCTGCCACTGAACACCACTGAAAAGAGTCTGGCCCCATCCTCTTGCCTCCCACCCTTTAGCTGTTGCTGAGCATAGATCAGATCCTCTCTCAGGCTGCTCTTCTCCAGGGTAAATAGTCCCAGGTCTTTCAGCCTCAACTCACAGAAGCAATCCAGTCCCCTCAGCATCTTTGTAGCCTCCAGAGGACTCTCTCCAGTAGTTCCTTGTCTCTCTTGAACTGGGGAGACTAGAAATGGATCCTGTACTGCAGGTGCGGCCTCACTAGGGACCTGCTCCATCCTTGAGTTAGCTTTGCTGATGCTGATTAGAGTTCTCCCGCATTTCTGCTCCATCCCTTACTAAGGATTTGCATCCACCTGAAACAAAGTTCCTACGGCATGTTTTGGAATTGCATTCCCTAATCAGAAGATTAATAACTGTTGGTTTTAACTTCTCCCTTTATTGCCACCAGACTCAAACGAAGCTTTGCTTTATAAAACTGGTGTAACTCACCCTCTTAGACATACTGCTCTGTCCCTGGCCTCTGTGGCCATCACCTCCAATGGTGCACAGAGCCAGGGCTACTTAGTTACTCAGCTGGGAGAGTTCCTTACTTCTAGTCAGCAAAAATAGGGTTCATAGCAATGAAAATGGTTTCAGGGTGGGAAAGTCAAGATGAGGCTGGGCAAATGAGATCCTGTGTGGACAAGCTTTCCACTCTCAAACACAGAATCACAGAATGTCAGGGGCTGGAAGGGACCTCCAAAGTTCATCCAGTCCAACCCCCCTGCCAGAGCAGGAGCACACAGATCACACAGGAACGCATCCAGGCAGGTTTGGAATATCTCCAGAGAGGGAGACTTCACAACTTCCCTAGGCAGCCTGTGCCAGTGTTCTGTCACCCTCACTCTGAAAAAAATCCTCCTTATGTTTACATGAAACTTCTTATGCCTCAGCTTCCAACCGTTGCCCCTTGTCCTGTTGTTGGGCATCACCCAGCAGAGCCTGGCTCCAGCCTCCTGACACTCACCCTGCACATATTTATAACCATTCATGAGGTCACCTTTCAGGTTCCTCTTTTCCAAGCCCCAGCAACATCTGGCTATGAAGTGCACCTCAACTTCTTTCTAAAGAATACAACTGTGATGGTCATCGAGTGACTTTTGGCTGGTGGTCCTGGCTAGTTAGTCCAAGCAGAAGACAACAGTGTTGAGAACTGCCTGTGAGGAAGCTGGATGTCTCCTGCAGCAGAGCTCTCTGATGGAGATCAGCAGACCTGGTTGCTTCTCGCTCCTCACAGCTGATGTACTAAATGTGGTTGTCCGAACGCTACCACATAAATTTGGTAGTCATTAATGTTCTTAAAGGCAGGCAAAACACGAACATCTGCCTGGGCTGCCTGAAGAGCCACTTGATGCTGGACAGGAGTGGCACAAGAAATTTGTAGAAACAGTTTCAAGCCACATGTTGTCAGGGAGCAGACCCATCTACAAATTGCATTATCGATCCTGGGGCAGTACAAGTGAGAAGTAACCGAGGAGAATGATGTGGGGACGTAGCTGTTTTTAGCTGTCTGCCCAGCATGGGAGTCAAAAGCCACCCTTATTTTAAGAATGGGGTGGAAGGATCTGGAACAGGGTGCCCAAGGGAGGTTGTGGCTGCTCCTTTCCTGGAGGTGTTCAAGGCCAGATTGGACGAGGCCTCGAGGGACCTGTACTAGTGGGAGGTGTCCCTGCCTATGGCAGGGGCTTGGAACTGGATGATCCTTGAGGTCCCTTCCAACCTTACCATTCTATGATTCTGTCATCTGGAGATCACCTTGGCCAATGTCAGAGAGCTCTTGTTGGAAACACACCTCCCCTCTAAGGATGGGCTGCGAGACTTGGGGCTGTTCTGCCTGGAGAAGAGAAGGCTCTGGGGAGATCTTATAGCAGCCTTCCAGTACCTTAATGGGGCTGCAAGAAAGCTGGGGAAGGGACTTTTTGCAAGGGCTTCTTGTGGTAGGATGAGAGGGAAAGGATTGAAGCTGGGAGAGGGGAGATTTAGACTAGCAATTAGGAAGAAATCTTTACAGTGAGGCTGTAAAGAGCCACAAACAGGTTGTCCAGGGAAGATGTGGATACTCCCTCCCGGCAGGTGTTCAACACCAGGTTGGATAAGAATTTGAGCAATCTGCTCTAGTGGAAGGTCCATGGTGGGAGGGATTGGGTGTGGAACTAGATGACCTTTAAGGTCCCTTCCAATCCAAACCAGTCTATGAATCTATGAATTTATGAATCTATGAATCTACTGAGTCCTGTGTCCAGTTCTGAGCCCCTCAATTTGAGAAAGATTTTGAGGTGCTTGAATGTATCCAGAGAAGGGCACCAAGGCTGGTGAGGGGTCTGGAGCACAGCCCTGTGAGGAGAGGCTGAGGGAGCTGAGCTGGGGGTGTGCAGCCTGCAGAAGAGGAGGCTCAGGACAGACCTCATTGCTCTCTACAACTATCTGAAAAGAGGTCGTAGCCAGGTGGGGTTGGTCTCTTCTGCCAGGCAACCAGTGACAGAACAAGAAGACACAGCCTCAAAGTGCAACCGGGCAGGTTCAGGCTGGATGTTAGGAAGAAATTCTTCACAGCAAGAGTGACTGGCATTGGAATGGGCTGCCTGGGGATGTGGTGGAGTCACCATCCCTGGAGGTGTTTAAAAGGAGACTGGGTGAGGCACTTAGTGCCATGGTTTAGTTAATTAGAAAGTGTTGGGTGATAGGTTGGACTCAATGATCTTGAGGGTCTTTCCCAACCTGATTAATTCTGATGCTGGTTCTGAAATGAGGCACAGGTCCACGGGAGCCTGTAGACTCAGGTTATATGTGTTTCCATCTTCCTAAAAGCATAAATACGAACTTGCCTCTTACAGCCTGCCTGGACCATCCCTCTGAAGTTTCCCATATTTTGGGAAGCAAAGGCTGTAGGAGTCCATTGGTGCGACACTCTGTCCTTGCTCTCTGAAGGCACAAAGGGAAAGCTACAGCAGGGCAAAACTTCTGTTTCCACTTCCAGCTTCAGCTCCAAAATTTGAGACCTCATCAGGGAGGTTAAAATGGATCTGCAGAAGACTTCTCAAACCTTGAGAACCCTCTGTCCCTATGGAGCTTCAAATTGCCCTGTAAAAGATCTGTCTTTCAGGAGATCTGTAATCAGTTTTGCTTGTTATTCTGGGTAATGAAACTAAGTTGTTAGTGATTCACTCTTTAAACTGATCCACCATGATTTCAGGGACTGCTACCCTCTGAGCTGTATTCCCAGGGCTTGGAAAGGATGTCAGCAGCCTTCCATGTTGCCATCCATAGCCACCACAGGGGCAGCTATTATCTGGGGATCGAGTTCTGACCACATTCTGGCTTCGTGTTAACGGCAGGATTGATCTGCATTGCTCTTTTCCTGCTTGAGCTGTTAATGATACACTGGGTTGACACAGATGGTTTGAGAAGGTGGAATTCATCATATCTAACTTTAAAGCTCTGAGCCCAGTCCTAAATGCTTCCACTTTATAGTCGACAGAGGAAATATAGGTGTCCTCTGTGCATGATTTATCTCAGTCTTTTAGCAGCTGTCAGAGCAGAAATTGCTGTTGAAATAACATTCTAGATGGCTTCATCTGATCCTGTGAAAACTGCCTAAGGTCTCTCCATCCTTGGTGTGCAAAACCCGCTCTTCAAATCCTGAGGAGCATCTCAGGCACACAAGGAATGATGGTCCAGCATTTGTCAGGTCCCACTGCACACCACCAAAACATTTAATGAGGGCTGTGAAACACTGAAAGAGGTTGGCCAGAGAGATGGTAGAGGCTGCATCCCTGGAGATATTCAAGGACAAGACCCTGAGCAACCTGATCTGCTTAAAGATGTCCCGGCTCACTGTGGTGGGGTGGGGGGGGCTGGGGAGTGGGGTGTTGGACAAGATGGTATTGAACCTGATGGCCCTTCCAACCTGATGCGTTCTACGATTCTATGATTCTGTGATTGATTCTGAAAGCTTGGCTGACTAAAATGAGTCAATGAGCTGGAGCTTGAATAAAAACTTGTTCCATCCTGTCCCTAATTTGTATTTTTCCCTACTTCTGAAGATGAGAGAGGCCTCTGAGGGGCTTTACCAAGGATCACACAGCCATGTTCTCCCAACTTGTCACCCAGCAGCATCCTCTGTCTCTCACAGGGACACCCCTCATCCCCAGGGAACCCTCCAGGGCTTTCACTTGCTCTAGATCTTATTCTAGATTTAGTCACAGCCTCAGGGCTTTTTGCATTCCTTCATTTGTTGTTTTAAGAATGTCTCTTTAATCTTAGGACAGCAAAAATCACCCTCTCAAGCTCTGAGTGAGCACAGGAAAAAGGAACAGAGACAGATTCCCATCAGGAAATTCAGAGTACTCATTGAACAGCTGCATGCTACCATCTGCCACTTTTCTAGTTTACAGCCTGGGCTTCCATGGTTTTGGGGCTATAATCAGAAATAGCAAACAAAATTTTCTTTGAGAAGACTACGTGAGAACATGATGGGTAATAAATAAGGAAGAATGAGTAAAATATAATCACAATTAGTTTCAAAGATCGAAAGAAAAAAAGCCCAAGCATTAGTGCTTCTGCTTAGCCAGCCAGCGTGGGTTTGTGTTTCAGAGGGACAGGGCTTTGCTGTGGCTGGAAATTGGGCCACATCCTAACACATCCTGATAAAGGCCTACGTTTATAATAAATAAATAAATTAAAAAGCCTTCTCCTTCCAGGGTGGTGGTGGAGTCACCATCCCTGGAGGTGCTCAAGAAAAGCGTGAGCATGGCACCCAGGAATGTGGTTTCATCTCCATGGTGGGGTCTTAGGATGGCAGCTGGACTCAATGATCTTAGAGCTCTCTTCCATGTGAAACAATTCTATGGTTCTGTGCTTACCTAAACCTACTAATTCTGTATGCAAACACTGTTAGCTGGCATTGGCTCCAGCCCGTGCAACTTCTGCTCAAAAAGCCCCCAAAAGGGGGTTTCTGCACGTCCATACAGTGCTCCTGATAGCAAAAAAAAAAAAAAGCTGGAAACTGCCTTTCTGCCTTAATATGTAGGAGAAAATTTACAACCAGCTCTTAGAGCTGCTGAGTTCAGATTGTTATAAAGTCCAGGGTGAATCCAGAGGGAGCTTATCTCCTTCTTTTCCAGGAAAATAAAGGTAGCAAAGACTAGGGAGTGCCAAGATACTTAGCTGCCCTTTCTCATACAGATGATTAAGTCTCAGTGGTTTGAAGCTCCTAAGAAATGCTACCCAATCCTTTGAACCATGTCACCTTGGTTTGAATCCAAACCAAAGCTGTAGTCACATCCCATCATTATATGTGGGAAATAAGGGAACCCATCTCCTTCATTTAGATTCATAGAATGGTTTGGGTTGGAAGGGACTTTAATGACAATCTAGTTTCAACACCACCTCCCCACCTCCCCCCCCCACCATGAGCAGAAACACCCTCCACTACATTAGATTGCTCAAGGCCTCATCTAACCTGGCCTTGAACACCTCCAGGAAGGGGCATCCATGACCTTCTTGAGCAAGCAGGATTTGGGCATCCTCAGAGGACTGGGAAGTGATGTGGCGCCCAGCTCCCCCTCAGTGGGTGCCTGGGGAGGAGCAGGGGTGGAAAGAGGCTTCAAATCTTCTGGTACAGTAGTTTCTGTTCCCAATGGGAGCCTGGGGCCATCAAAGAGCAGTAAAGCCTGCCTGGCTGCCTGCCAGTGCCAGCCTCTGGATTTCACCTGAGTCATCCTGGCTCTCTTCTGGTAAAACCTGTGATCAGAAACCAAATAATAAACGTGGAGGGTGTTACTGCTGCTGGGGTTTATTGGTTTGGGTTTTTTCTTTGCTTGTCTTGCTTAAATGTAGCACTTGTACCAGAAGGAGATGGAGGAAAGCCAGTGAGTCACACTCCATTGTCCATTCCTCTGACAGCTCCTCTCCTCCTCCTTATATCCTTACCAATTTACCATTTCCTAGGAACAAGGTGGTGGGGGAGAATTTGTCCATACTGCCTTATGGACAGGTTTGGTGCTAAAAGACAGGACTTTTCACATGCATTTTTTTCATAGGCAGCGCAGACAGCCAACCGAGTCCTGGGCTGCATCAAGAGCAGTGTGGCCAGCAGGGAGAGTGAGGTGATTCTCCCCCTTTACTCTGCTCTCCTCAGACCCCATTTGGAGTCCTGTGTACAGTTCTGGAGCCCCCGGCACAGAAAGGACATTGAACTGTTGGAGGGGGTCCAGAGGAGGCCCACGAAGATGATCAGAGGGCTGCAGCAGCTCTCCTATGAGGACAGGCTGAGAGAGTTGGGGCTCTGCAGCCTGGAGAAGAGAAGGCTTCCAGGAGACCTTGGAGTGGCCTTCCNATGAGGCCTTAAGTGACCTGTTCTAGTGGGAGGTGTCCCTGCCTACAGCAGGGCGTTGGAACTGTATGATCTTTGAGGTCCATTCCAACCTTATCATTCTATGATCCTATGACCTGCTGTGTCTCTTAGCATGTCGGATATTTATTTTGCTGGCAATATAGAAAGCATTAATTACCTTTCTGTTAGGTCTAGACTCTTTCCAGCGGCGTGCAGTGACAGGACAAGGGGCAATGAGCACAAACTGGAGCACAGGAGATTCCACATAAATGCAAGGAAAAATACTCTCCACTTGGAGGGTGACAGAACATTGGAACAGGCTGCCCAGATTGGTGGTGGTGTCTCCATCTCTGGAGACACTCAAAATACACCTGGACATTCTGTGGTTTTGTGATGATTTGGGTAATGGGTGATGGACCATACATCCTATGCTCAGCTGAATCTATCTCAAAAAATCCCAGAACAGCTTCAGCTGGAGGGGATCTACCTTCCAAACCACCCACTACAGCATTTACTTGTTCACCAACATTTGAACCCTGCATGGAGCTGGGGCAGACAGGGCTGATGGCAGTCAGCTGTTAGCAAAGACGAGCTCTCCTCTGCCTTGCACATTTGTCCCAAAAGTTTTTGGAGGATGCCCAAACTACCATCAAGGTGCCAACCCAGTCAGAAATCCCTGCAGATACCCTAAAATATTTGGTCTTGGTCATCAGAGACAGCATTTCCAGAGGCGCAGATGGGAAAATGAAAACATCAGGGTACAGGGACTGTTCGGTGTGAAGGTGTCTCCAGCTTTGATGGGGATTGTTATGGCAGAAAGCAAGTCCACACACAGCACCTTTCAGTGGGTCCCAGCCACCCAAAGCACCCCGGAACAGTTCCAGCAGCATCAGCATGCACCAGCACCACGCTGCGTGCAAAGGGCCAGCTCCAGAAGGTTGGGAGGGTGAACAGAAGATGGAGAATGCTGCGGGGACCTGCTGCATGGGACAAGAAGCCCTATCCCAGCAGGACTCTACCTCGGAGCAGCCTCGTCGTTCGCCATAGCCATTGGCCGCGTCGGAGCCGTGGAAGACAGCTCCGGCACGGGGAGCCGAGTCGAGCCCGGCCGGCTCATGACACATCGGGCGGTGACGTCACAGCGGCGGAAGCCAATGGCCGCGGCGCGGGCGGTATAAAGCGGGCGGCGGAGGCGCTGAGTCTAAGGAGCGTGAGCGGGGTTCGGGCTGAGTTGCTTCGTTGTAGCGCTGCCCGCACGCCCGCCGGGCCCCATGGAGGCGGCGCGGAGCTGTAACGGGTACACACGGCAGGAGAGGCCGCCCCCGCCCTCCTCCACCCCGTCGGTGGGCGCCGAGAAGCCGCGCGTCCGCCCTGGCCGCGGTGGCGGCGGCGGCAGCAGCGGGGAGAGCTGGCGGGACGGGCGGCCCCGCAGCGAGGAGGACAACGAGCTGAGCCTGCCCAGCC
>VWYK01022415.1:18441-112494 GCA_013399775.1 Semnornis frantzii | reverse complement strand
GTGGGGAAAGGACCTGATTGTAAGAAATTGAAACTTAAGGCCAAAGTAGAAATAATGAATAATGTGGAGTTTCTGTTGTGCAGAATTCCAGTGTAGGTGTCTAGCTGTGAGCATCCATATGTTGCACCTTTGCTTGTTCAGTAATGAAGGAAAACTTCATGGAGAAGTAACTTAATGGAAAAAAGCTACCCAGAGACTCTGCACTGTAAAGGAACTGAGATGAACTCACCATAAACACACTGCAAGTGGAGATGATTTCTACCTATATGTGAACATTTGGGAGAAGGGAGATTTGAAAGATTTTCCAAAAGGAAGTTTTCTAAATCTCAGTCAGACCTTCCATTTTGTGGAAAAAAAAGCATTTTTTAAATTTACCTTCCCACTCTGGAACCTCCCCTTTGGAAGAGTGACACGTCCCACAAAACAATGTGAATTCCAGACAGCTTCAGTGTCCTGTTTGGGAGCTCAGCCCAAGCTGTTTCTGCACCCAAGGAAGGCTCAGACACAGGGACTTTCAGCCTCTACTGACATGTTTATGGCCGTGGGGCACCTATCAGGCAGCAGCATCCTGCTGCAGCATCTGGCCAGTGATGGTCCCAGTGTGCCTAGGCTGTCTCGTTTGGAAGCTGCAGTTAGACACTCCCAACAGCAGCCTGCAGGACTAGTGCAGTCTCAGCTCTGGAAGGCCCAAAGAGGTGCTGACAAGAAGATAATGCACACACATATGCACTCATTCTCCATCTCCAAGTGACAAGTCCTAGCCCAGCATAAACAAATCTGAAGCGAGGCTGCTGCTTTGTGGTCACCTGCAATTGTGGCCTTAAACACTGTGTATGTGGTTGAGAGTCTTAATTAGAAGGGGTTTGTGGTGTTCAAGTTGTGTTTGTCTTTTCACCATTGTTTATTTACCTTCATCTTCCAAATGTCTGCTTCATCCTCACATCAGTTCTGCAGCCAGTGCCAAGAGTATGGAATCCTACTCGTTCAAAATCCCACCTCTGAGGACAACAATAACTTAGGTTTTAACTACAGGGTACAACTATCTAAATGCCCAACTATAAAGTGCTGTTTTCCCCATAATAAGCCAAGGGTAACTCATCCTTGAATTAAGCATTAAACTAATTATTCTTTCTGATAGTTTGAATCCCCCACATAATATATTCATTGATTATTGTTCTTCCAAAAGCCTTTTTCTAACTCAGAGCTAGAGCAAACCAACATTGATGGAAATCGGTGCAGTAATAAATCTGAGACTTGGAGTGTCTGATTTGCTTTTCAATGAGGAAAAAAAAAAAAAAACACAAACTGCTGGCAGCAATAATTCTTCTCAGAGAGAATAAGTCCATTTGTAATGTGTTGTCTTGGCTCATCAGAGGTTTTGTGATGAATAACCTAGTCCAAAAAAATAGAAAAATTTCCATCGCTTCATTTATAATTCAGATGTCTCCTATGACTATTTAATTTATTAACTGCCCTCTGAAGACTTTCTGATATTTCTTCTGATAAAGAATCACAGCTTGATGTATTCTCCTGGTTTTCCTCTCTCTTGCTGCTTTGGAATCAGGATCTTGCCTTGGTCGTGGCTCAGCCTGCATTTCCCAGACTGAGGGAACCACTTTTAAAACCAGGGGCTTGATGCCACTTTTTGGAGGAGTTCACTGCCTCCATATCCTTCATTTGCATGCCTTGCACCTTACCAGAGCAAGAGTAGGAGACTTCCACAACTTAATTTATTGTTTCCCAAGCAGTAATTACTGCTCTAAACTTTAGTAACTAAAACCTAGTGATATGTTTAAGCAGTTAGATTAGTGCTGTGAGTAGCCGTGGCAGGATTTTCTGCCAGGTTGGTTACCCATTAATAAGAAACAGCTCTTCTGCTCTTCTTGGTCAGGGTGACCTGATCTTGGTCAGGGTGTGGGGCGTTGTGCCCCTTGCTGGAGACTGGAGATGCCCCTCTGCTGCTGCCTGTCATGTCTTCAGCCATTAGACTTTCAGGGCAAAGGGATGTTTCATTGCAGTTAGCCAGGCAGTAAGCTTTCAGGAAATAGGATTTGCATGAACATTTTTCTATTTTCTACTCTTCATCTCTGCCCAGAAACAATTTGAAAAAGAATAAATTACAAGCAATCACCTTTACCAGCAGATTTTGTCCTGTGCTCAGGTATGCCTATGGGTATCTCAGAGTGACCTGAGCTCTGTCTCAGGTTCCCTGTGCGACTCAGGAAATTTCCTGACAGAGGGGCAGCTGTAAAACCAAATACTCATTAGCCAGGGGTGCCCGGGCATGCCACAGCCTTGCGACCAGAAGAGAAGCTCCTCTCCTCCTCACTGAGTACCCATTCTTGACGTGTAAAAGGAGGAGAGTGCTCTTCGTACAATGCATCCTGCTGAGATGACAAACCTCTGGTGTAGGAGCTGATCCTCACCATGCAGGTGATTTGCAGCACTGAAGTCTTTCTCCAAGTGAGTGTGTGCTGCTTTATACATAGTACCCACAGCACATCCTCCCCACAGCTCAACCACCTGCAGGAAAAGATGTCCGAGGAGATGGTCTGGGGTTTTATGTGGGAGTGAGCACATCTCTTGTTAGACTCTGCCTAGAGCTGTGTCCAAACTGCCACAAACCTAAGAGACTGCAAGCTATGTACGCTTCTGTGGAACTAAGTTTGTATATATGCTTGGGGGAGACAGCCTTTAATACTCAAACCAAACACACACAAGCATTCCTCTCAGTGGTGACTGCATCTCAGCTTGAGTAGTCTTTTGGGCAGAGAAGTCTGAAGCCGAATCAAAGCGACGCTAAATGTCGTCACAATTTCATATTAACAGAGTAAACCAGAAAGTGTTGCCAGGTTCCCTGGCCTGTAAAATGTGTCTTTTGCAGGAAAGACATTTGTTTAACAAACCATACACGAGTTATTCAACTAGTTAAAAAGTTAACATGTAAATATTTTCCATTTGCATTTCTTTGCAGCTAGGGATTGCTGTGTTACCAAGTGGCAATTCAGTATCTTGCTTCAGTGCTAAGTGATGTAATGTGCTTCTTACAAAGCACTAGCACAACCAAGAGCATGCTTCTCCCTTTCCAGTGTGGGCAGTGGAACATGAAGCATGATTTGTGGTGTATGTGTTGTGACAATGACAGGAAATGGAACTTTTTAGGCAGTAAGGAGCAATGCTGAGAAACTACATGTGCTGCATGTGAGATTACTCAACTGCTTTTGAGATCACTCAAAAGGAAGACTGAGTTGTACACCAAAATACAGGCTGCTCAGACTGAGAGGGGTTCTTTCTGCAAGCTGGGAGGAAGGATGGCGTGGAGGTGTCTGCTTCATGCAGGGGCCATGTCCAGCTGGGCATTACTGATTCATAGTTGCTCAGAAATTGCTTTATTTCCTTGACCAGAGGGTAATCCATAACCCGTGGAGTTTGGGTGAGGGGAAGAGATAAAAATCCTAAGACTTTTCTTGAAAGAGATGACGACTAAGTCAGTCTTCAGTGTTTCTGTATGTTTTAGGAAGAGGTTTTGCAAGTGGTGGCAAGACCACTGTAGTTTCTCTTATTTGTACAATTCATTATGTTAAGCAGACACAAGCATATGAATTTGAGATCCTTATTAAGAAATTTTCTGCAGAGCTCATTGAAAAGTGACATTTTTTAAAAAGCAGAACAATTCAGTGTTAAATAAAAAATACAGGCTGTGAACCCAAAACTCTTAGTTCAAATTTGAATAATCTGGAAAGGAATTAATTTTCAGCTGAACTCTTGAAAGCTGGCTCTGTGAAGGTTTTCACACAATGAAGAAAAACTTATTGTTACAAGAAGCTTTTTTTCCCCTATTTCTCTTTAAGGGCTTTTCTCCCTATCTCTGTAAAGAAAATATTATTTATATCCAGAAAGTATTATCCACTGTAAACTTCTGATAACCCACAGGGTTACCCTATGCAGAAAAAGAGCTCATCCCTCTCTTTTTTTGTAGCACACCTATTGTCTTCCTGCTATCTGTTAATCATTTCTGCCGCACCTTCATCTCTTTAAGCACAATATTTACAGTGGGACCTCTCCGTGTGCTGTAGCTCTTTCTGTTAATTGATTTCACCCTTACTAACTCAGGACACTATTATCATGCTTTCTCTAATGACTGCATTTACATTTCTTTGTTCTCACAGAGGGAAGTTAGTTTGCAGCTAGTGTTAGAATGCAAATTAAAACCCATTCTTACTAGACCTGAATTGGGATGGGGTTTTTATGCTGTCCTTAAGGTACCCAGTAAAGTGGAATTTTCCTGGCAGTGGGTGGTTTTATGGCTTCAGTAGAGATTTGGGGCCTCTAAGCAACTGCTCATGCTCTTTATTGCAAGCCTGTGTTGGTGGATCAAGGAGGTTCAAAGTCATGTGCTTATACTGCATGTGGTAGAGTGGAGGTCTTCAGATTTTCACTGATTGTTTTTATTTGCTTTCAGTAAAGCTCCTGGTATGCAGTGCTGTCTCTGCTGTGTGTAGGGGGCTATGTATGCTGTTTAAACCCATGGTTGGCTGTAAGCATTTTGCTCCTGAGACCAGCCTCTCTTGGAGGTAATCTTGAAGTTTCAGTTGTGTAGGGGAAAGTGTGGAGGTACCTGTAGTCATTAATCTGTGAATGCTATCTCTGCCTTTAGTCATTCAGGATTCACTTCATCAATCTCCTCGGTATCTCCATTGCCCTTGCACAGCAGCAACCAACTGGAGCACCTATTGCATTTTTTCTTGTGCTGGTTTCTTGTTCTTGATTTCCTTGGGGTTTTTTTTTTATTTTAATTGTTCCTTTCTCAGGCAGAGAACAGCTGAGCCAGTTAGCAGGGTCAAGCACCATGCCTCAGCAACACCGCCTGACCACACATCTTTTTGTGTTGCTGATGCTGGTGGGAAGACAGGTTCTAATATTTACTTCTGCTAGTTTTGTCTGCAGCCAAATACTTTATTACACAATCTAATGGAGTGTATATTCTTTCAGTCCCTGTACCAGTTCAGCATCCAATCCTAAAGACATTTTCATTTTACCTAGTTATGCATCTGCCAAGAGCAAGCTGAAAGTAAAAAGCTCAGAAAGAGAATAATGAAAGCAGGTTTAATCATAGAATCATAGAATGGTAAGGTTGGAAGGGACCTCAAGGATCATCTAGTTCCAACCCCCTGCCTTCAAACAGTTTAATACTGTTGTAATTAAGCCACCTTCTCAGATGTGCCAGAGGGAAATTCATTCTCACTTCTAAACATGCCTGATGTTTGTTGGTTTCATGTTCAATACTTTCCCATTAACTAGGTGGGCTCACTGATGTTTCATGGGCAGCAGCAACACGAAGTGAGATACTGTGGAGCCAAAGGCATGATGAGAGAGTGTTCTGGATCTTTGGGCAGCTGGAGGCACACACGACATGGAAATGAAGGAAATAGATGACAGATGGTTGAGGGCAGGACCTATCCAGGTTGGATGCAAGGCCAGGAAGCCACAGACATTAATGTTCTGACCAAAACTCTTGAGCCTTTTGCAGGTTCTTGCAGGTGATACTGTGTACCCAGTTCCCCAGCAAAGGCAATCTGATGTCATGAGAAGCTGTATACAAATCTGTTAAATAATTATTTCATTTTAAAACTTTTAACCTAATTTGCTAATGAAACTTTCTCGCAGGGAATGTGAGGATGGCAAAAAATGACCATGCTGCAAGTGAAGTATCTACAAAGAGCACCAGCTAAGAGTCCTCCAGACCACCTGGGCCTTCTGCACCCTTACTAATCACTTCTTTATTTCTACAGCTGTCAAAACTTGAAGTTGTGGAGAGGAAGGCAGAGGCCATGGGCCCCTCTTGTCGTCCCTCAGCAGACTTCAGAAACTGCATGCAAAGTCCTTAAGCCTTCCCAGAGTTGCTAGGATGACTGCTGCCATGCTGTCTTGCTGCATGCATGGATGCTTGCATGGGTGCCTGACTGCATGCGTGCTTCCCTTCACACTCTGCCCGGAGTTTGATGGTCATACAGGGGACAGCAAGTTCTGCCTTGCTTCTGTGCCCCTTGGGTTAATGGAAAGAGACAATCCAGGGCAAAAAGGGGAGGGGAAAAAGATAAAATACACCTAGAAAAAAAATCCTACAGTCTCTGTGAAAGGGGACCCTATGGCACTTACAGAACACATCCAGGGTCACCTTAAAAATTAAGATAAGACAAAGCTGTGTGTGGTTGTCGCTTTGTTTTTGTTAAATTCTGTTCTTACTTTCTCCTAGACCCTGCCCGATGGTTTTACGTGTATCAGAGAGGTAAAATTTAAACCAGTTTGACTCTGTTGGTCATATAATTTTTGTAGTAAAGGTTTTCTTAACCTAGGAAACGAGTTGTCCCTGGTTGAGTTTATTCTCAATTTCGGTGCTGTCAGCAAACAAAATCCAAGGTGCTTGAAAATTACCCAGTTCCTAGGTAAGGCTGCAGCTGGGGAGCAGGCCTCTCTGATGAAGGCAGTCCCATCTTGTACTCAACCTCCAAGCCTTCTGTGTGCAGTGCTTTAGCATGATGAGCTAAGTCAAGCACTTGGCAGGTCAGACACTCTCCATGTAAAGTTTTGAGATGATGTTAGTGGGAATTTCCCAGAAGGCATCAGAGGGAATTGACTTTGTAACCTCTCCAGTGAGTGCTTTTTGCAAATTCACCTTTGAACAGTTGCTTGGAGAAAACCACTGTTCCAGAAGCACGTTTTCTGCAGTAAAACACACAGGAGCTTTCAGTGGTTTTAACAAGTTGCTTCCCATGTGAATGTTGTATAGATAGCTGGGAATGTGAAAGGAAAACTGGAAAGCTAGTGCTGTCCCAGGTAAAGTCCAGTGCAGTGGATGCACACTCCATTGCCTCCTACCCTGGGAATCACCACAGCAAAGCTGTTTCTAATGATGAGTAGACTTCATACGGTGTTTACAGAAACATGCATAGTCAAAGCTGACATTGTGTAGTTCAGGTTCAAATCACTGTGCCTGGACTTACTTGTGTGCTGGAAGGATATTTTGGGAGGGACACAGGGCCTCTGATTATTCCTGCACCTCCTCTTTCAGAGTATAACCTGGTTCTAGCTTGCTGTGTACCACAGTGAAACTGGTTAAGGGAATGGAGAGGCAGGGGAAAGTGTTTATATATGACATTTTGCACAGACCATTGCAAGGATTAGCAGTGGCTGCTGTTTCATGCAGCTTTTCTCTGCAGCTGGTGACTTTGCAGGTTCATACAGGCAGAATAACCTTGCTGTGCTTGACTCTGTAGTGACTCCTGTGTTGCTGATTTAGTAATGAAATGGAGTCAAAAAATCACTTCAGGAAAAGGGAGTGAGCAAGTAAGGACACATCACCAGTTCCTTGTAAGTTTCAATGACTGGAGAGATCTCTTTGGTTTGAAAATCTGTCTCTCCAACCAGGCAAAATAACATTAATAATAATAATAATTTATTAATAAAGGACTGCTCCACTTTAATTACATGTTTTTAATATTTGATAGATCCGTAGGTTTCTTAGTGCCATTTTATTGATGTTTTCCATGAGCAGATTTTACTTAACCTTTTTTTAGGATTCATAGACGAGCATAGACATTCTTTTCAGTGGTAGCTCGGCTGTCAGTGTGCTGTCCTAGACTCTTTGGTCTGCAGGTATTTGCCATATGGAGTGGCTTGAAGTCTAACACTCGAATTTTTCTCTTGATGGATGCACCTGAAACTGCACAAGAACATTTTGACTGCCCTCACTAGTGGAGCTGTACTTGGGAGCTGCCTTTGCCCCCAGGATCTGGAACCACAGACTTCAAAGGACTTGACAAAAGCAGAATTTCCTACAACTCCCTCTTACCGCAGTGTGCAGGGTCTGCATCAGTTATGCAACTGCTGTCTGACTCCCTTCCCCATAGCTTTCTGCCTTAATGAGTGTTTATGGACTCAGGCCCTGAGTTATTTTTCTTCATGAAATTTTCAAGTACTTGCAATTGGTTTCCCACAGGCAGGATCTATTTCCTGTGAGATCTGCCCAACCAAGTGTTCTGTTTGGAGATTAATTTCAAAGACGTCATGGATAAACTAGAGTTAATTTTTTTTTCTTCAGGTCCTTGCTCCTAAAATACAGCTAATGTTTTTTTAATAAAAATAAGATGCAGTCTAATAATTCTTGCACATAATTTAATCCCCTTCTGCTGTATTTGTAAAATTACCCATTTCATCTAATGCTTGTCAGTTTTACAATTAACATAGGGCACATTAGCTGCATTTCACATCTTGACTTCTTTCTTTAACAAAAAGTGAATTTATTATAAGCAGCCCTTTTTTCAAAACTCTCTCATTAGCTATGGAGCCTGGCATTACTGTTTCACCTTGCAGCCTTTGGAAGCAGGGGACAGGGGTATTTGCATTTTTATTAAACCATCATTTACACCCTGTCTTTAAAGTGTGGTTGAGGCCTTGAGTTGTCCTTGGCCACTCTAACAATGTCATAAGACACTGCTATTGCTCGCTTGCCAGGCACAAAGGATAGAGG
This sequence comes from Semnornis frantzii, assembly GCA_013399775.1. Taxonomy (NCBI): domain Eukaryota; kingdom Metazoa; phylum Chordata; class Aves; order Piciformes; family Ramphastidae; genus Semnornis; species Semnornis frantzii. The sequence goes on along the minus strand of VWYK01022415.1, from coordinate 103,964 downwards.
GCTGGAAACGCTCCAGTGTTTTAGGTGGCTGTGGGAAAGGTGTTTGATGTTCTTCGTGTTTCACAAGGGAGTCTGGCCCAGCAAAACAAACCCTGCTTTTGTGCAAGGTGCTTCTTTGTGCAGAGGCAGCTGCCAGTGAGGGGAAGGAGGAGCAGGTTAATAGATGTGAGCCCAATGGCCGTTCAACAGCAGAGCCCAGAAAGCACCAGAAAATAGCACACAACTGTTTCACAGAATCACAGAACGCTAGAGGTTGGAAGGGACCTACAGAGATCATTGAGTCCAACCTCCTCCTGCAAAGCAGGGTCACCTAGGGCAGGTCATACAGGAAGGAATCCAAACAAGTTTTGAAGATCTCCAGAGAAGGAGACTCCACAACCTCTCTGGCATTGTCTGTAGTCAGTGTAATCTGCTCTGCTTGTGAGGAAAGGATTGCTGGATCTGAGTAATATTGATTAGGCATTTTTGTGTGGGAATAGGTCACCAAAGAGAATAGCAGAAGATGTGCTGTCAACAGAGCCATTTGGGACTTGACTCCTGTGCTGACAGCAGCACAACACCTATCCTGTGCCTCTGGTCACTGACCAGGTCTCTGCACATTTAGAATTTGGGTTCGGACTGTGTCTCAGTTCATGTAGGTGTCTTGGATGTGCATTACCTTACTTGTGCATGTTTAAGATAAATCGACAATGAAAGAGTGTTTGCCATTGCATGGCAGACAGATGCGTCTCTGTCTAGTGGAACTCTGGAAGAGTGACATATTGGAGCAGGTTGTTTTCCTTCCAAATCAAGAGATTTCTTGCCTTTACAATGGGAACCCATCTGCCAGGTTCTGTGATGGAGAGCAGTACTCAGCTGTGGTGAGAAATCTCCTTTCCTCAATGATGGAACAATTTCGTCCATAGGTGTGTAGGTGTACAAGACAGCTCTTAACGTGAATGGCCTTAAATTACACCAGTTTATCTCTTACAGAAATGCAAATTCTGTTCAGCAAAGTTTACAGCAGTGAAACATGGAGCCATTTGCAGGCAGTCCAAGTCTGGAAATCTTCAAATTCTACAGATAAGAAAAGGTGAAATTAGAACAAATATACAAGGATGTATAAACCAAACCTCATTAAGTAATTTCCAAAGTGTGTTCAGTTAAAATATTGATCTGCTCTAATGAAAATTTATTCTTTGCTCTTGAGCAAGCAGCAGAGAAATTAAATACAATATCTTTCATTAGCAACAATCCATAAAGTATGCACGTACTGGCAAGTCTGTCAGGATTATTTGTCTTTGTAAAGCAAAGCCACTATTTAATTTGTCTGATGCACAGGACATGCCTCTCCTATGTGCTAAGCAAACAGAGATGGTGTTTTGCACAAAAATGTAGAATGAAGTCATTGTAGTAGCCTAGACCCATTTGCCAAGGTTCAAGCTCTCATGAGCTGTGAGCTACCGAGTATCTCCACTGAGCAGGACAGGGGCTTGTTTTCAGCTCATAGACAGATGCTGTAAGCAGCAGTGTCTGGTCAAGTGTCACCTGAGCTGAGGGGACCACAGAGACCCCTTCTAGTGTCTGCAGTCAGGTCCTAAATGTATTCACAGCCTTGCAAATTGAAAGAGAAGAAATTAGCTTTAAACCAGTGACATCCTTGTTTCCCACAGTCAAATCTCTTGGGCTGTTCAGCAAGCTGTAAGCAAGGCAAACTGAAGAGGAACATGATAAGAGATAAAATACCTTAACATCCTGCTTTCCTAATAAAGCTGTACACTCACCTCTGCAGCCATCTCTGTCTGCTCTGCTTGCACTCGCCACCCTAAAGTGAGCTTTGGTTTAATAAAACTGCAGTTGTTGCAAATGCAGGAGCTCATATTTCATACAGTGACGTCTCTGAAGAGCTGGGAGGGACTGAGCCAGTGTGATAATGAAAATGTAAATAAGAGGAAATACAATCTCCATGACAAAAGGCAAGGGCAGATGAGGAAGGGACCCTCTCCCTTTTTGCCACTGAAGTTACTGTGGCAATTTATGGAGAATCAGCAAATGAAAGAGAAAGGTTTGAAAGAGCTGACTTGAGAGAAAACACCAAAAGGAAAGAATAACGACCAAATGAAAACAAAAATCTTTGTGACTGGGGTGGACAACTGAGTTGGAAATAATGTCCACAGAAGAGCTGTTTGTGTTGTTCTGCTCCAGGTTCCCCTTCTCTGAGATCTGATTTGTGGCCACCCTGGACTTTAGCAGAGAAGAGCGAAATGATGAGCAGAGGCTAAAGGGAAATCTGTGAATATGGGATGACAACTGAGGAAAGATCAAATGTAAATGTCTGGTGAACATAAGGGAGGGGACATTTGATCTCTCAGACCTATTAGTGTGAAGTAGGCAGTCCTAAAGTAAGTTTTATCTTTTAAAATAGATATCATGAAACGCCTCTTAGTGTTTCATGGACAACAGATCTTTGTTGGCAGGAGATAGATAAAATAGTCTAAGATGTCTCTCCTGTATTTATTTCTGGCAGTAAGGCTCCCAGAAATGCCCAGGACTGCTTTGTTCCACTGAAGTGACAATTGTCACCATTTTTAGAGTGCGTTTACTGGAAAGTTGTTGGTCTGGTGTCATTTTGAGTGCACCCTGGACCAGATCTGAAGCTTCACAAGGGTTTTTTTGCTAAGATTCAACACATTTCCCTTGGGAAAAGAAAAGGAAGCAGATGAAAGGATTAACCCACAGGGAAGCATCCTCTTCAGAGGCAGAGATTGATGCTGGGTCTGGAATAGACAATGGAAGGAAAAAATAGAGCATCCCTTTGAAAGGGATGGATTTTTCATAATTTCCTTTCTGCAGTTTGTTCTAAAGCAAAGAGCCACATTTCTCAGCATGGGAAATAGAATCAAATCCACAGCAATAATCTGGTTTATTTTTAACACAGAAATCTGCCCCATGGGACCAAAGCTCAAGAACTGATTGTTGGAAAAACCTGTTCTTGCAGGACAAGTGGAAGATGAGTTGCTTTCTCTTCAAATAATGATGCACTGAATGAGGCTGTTACTGTCAGAAGACCATACATCATTATTAAATTAACCAAGGAACATTTTATTCAAGGATATTTTGAAAAAAATAATTGCAAGATCTTAGTTTTGAGTATGTCCATACAAATGACATCCAGATCAGACACAGAGGTACAGGTTTTGAGCTGTAATTCTATAGATTAATTTATTTTTTTTTTAAAGCTATCTTGAAGCTATAGAGGATGCTTTCCGTGGGCAAACTCTTTTCTATAATTACTTGATTTTTAGAATGCTACAGCAAATTCTGGTGTTTGGGGAAACTGGCTCCTTAAGAAGATGGGAATATACATAGCAAAGAAAATACCTACCAAAAAAACTAGTCATGTCAAAATGCTTTTCCAAAGTGTGATTTTTCTCAGCTAGACTTTTCCTGCCTCTGTAGAAACCCCATGAACCTCCACACTGTAGGAGCATAAACAAAACCAAGTGTGAGACTAATCCAAGAGGCTGCCTTCCCTCATTAGCCTCACCACTTCCTTTAGGTTACAGAGATTTCTTTTTCTCCCTCTGTTGAATTATGCTAAAAGATGTGTAACAACTACCTTCCAGTATGGATTACATTAACTGGACTCTTAAGAAGGTTTAGAGTGAATCAAGTTCTGGAACCTCTATTACAAGAGAGATACGGATGTGCTGGAAAGTGCCCAGAGAAGGGCCATGAGGATGATCAGAGGACTTGAGCAGCCTAAGAGAAGAGACTGAGGGAGTTGGGGCTGTTGAGTCTGGAGCGGAGAATGCTCCAAGGTGACCTTATTGTGACCTTTCAGTATCTTAAGGGGGCCTACAAGAAAGCTGGGGAGGGACTTTTTGGGATGCCAGGTAGTGTTAGGACTAGGGGGAATGGAGCAAAGCTAGAAATGGGTAGATTCAGACTGGATGTTAGGAAGAAATTCTTCACCATGAGGGTGGCGAGACCCTGAAATGGGGTGCCCAGAGTCGAAGCCCCATCCCTGGAGGTGTTTAAGGTCAGGCTGGATGAGGCTGTAGCCAGCCTGATCTAGTGTGAAGTGTCCTTGCCCATGGCAAGGGGCTTGGAACTAGACGATCCTTGTGGTCCCTTCCAACCCTATCTGATTCTGTGATTCAATCTGTAGGAAAATCAAGTGAAAAACTGGCATTTTTAACTGAGCAGAGAAAGGTTCAGAGTCTAACTTGCTTACATGGAATGCTTGGCTCCCCAGGAAAAACCCAGTGCCTGTGAAGGTCTGTGGAAACTGCTTACTGGGTTGGGAGATAGCAAGGAAATGCAGGAAGAGCCTGAGGTTGTGTGCATTTTGTAAAGGGTTTTAGGTAACTTACAGCTAATCAAAGGCAAACAAAAATGTATTTCCTATGCAATGCATGGATTAGTGACAAGGTTCCCTAACCTGGCTCCTTTCTATATGGATTTCCTCTCCTTTTTTCAACCACTCATTCCCTTTCCTTCATTTTAAGGAATTTCTTCCCCACATTTTTCTCTCTACAGCTCCATCTCCATTTCTTTATTTTGTGATGTGTTCTTTTTCAAAGAAATTGCTCCCCCTCCCTTATTTCACATTATCTTTTGTTTTTGCTGTAGCAGGCATCTTTTTTCATCTTCTTTCTTTAAACAGGAACCATCATTTCTTGACTTTGTGTCCCTTTGTATTGAGAAGGTGTTTCCTCTGGGCTTCTTCTGGCCACTTGTCAATGTTCAACTTCTTTTTTTCTGCATCATAAACAGTTGTGATACCCTCCTCCCGTTCCATGTTGTGGCAACTCTCTTACCTTTATTCCCTACTGTGAGTACAGTATTTCAGTGTGAATTTTCTCTGCTTATGCCCCACAAGTAAGGATTAGGAAGATGACTGAATTCACCCATATTTCAAGATGATTTCTTAACAGCAATGTTAATTAACCTTTATCACTCCCTGATGTGTGTCATCCTTTAACAATTTCATGTATGCAGAATTAACCTTAATTAACTAAATATCTTTGGTCTGCTCTGTTCTTTCACTGTGCCTGTCTGCTTTGAATTCATATATTCTCCTTATTTAAAGTGATCCCATTTCCTTGTACATTTCTCCTTAAATCTTTGTTTTTCATCAGGAATTTTGCTATATTATACTTAAGCCAAATAACCCAAAGCGTTTTTAGGGGGCATAAATGTTGTGGTTTTGATAACAGGGAGAGTTAGCTTTTATGCCTAACAGTTTTGAGATGTAGTTGGGATTTTCCTGTCAGCTGAAACCCGCATCTAGCCCTTGGAGTTCAGAGAATCTCCTATATACACACCTAAGGATGTGCATATAGTCAGGCACAACCTGTGCTGCTGGGGGAAGTGGGCTTGACAGGTAAAAGCACGCAGCAGTAAAGAGGTGAGATGACACCACCATGGGATGTGGTATGTCGTGAGAGGTTTTCATCTTTGTGGGTGAGCATTCTGTTGAATAAAATGCACATAAGTATTTTTCCATTCTTATTTGTTTCCCCAAAAACGTCTATGCAAATGTAGGCTGGAATCATTCCAGACCCACAGCTGCAGACACCACTCGAATTTCTTCTAGGATTGAAGTGGCTTTCAGCGTCTCTGTAGCAGGTTTTTCTGTTAGCACACAGAAGAGTTTCCCTCACTGTTTACCCTTGGTATAATGCTACTGTCTAACATGCTTAAAACATACCTGCTTTTACTTGCACAGCTTTCTGTGAAGCTGGGCTTCTGAAAGGTCTATTCCTCCACAGTGTTTCAATATTTAGATAAGGAAGATCTGGTATTGCTTTTTAGAGCAACATGTCTGCTGCCTGCCCTTCTGTTCTCACCACCAATTTCGGCTTTGTGAATGGGGAGCTAATTGGCAGCCCAGGGAGAAAGGAGCTATTGCCCTATTCACACAGCTTTTCTTTTGCTTTTGAGAGGTTGAAAACACACAGATCAGTTCTGTTGATGACTTTTTTTTTTCTTTGTTGCTCTCGAAGTCCACTCTGCCCTATCCATCACGTTAATAGAGCAAAGGTAGCAACCAAAATAAATATTTCCCTGTCTTCTCTTTCAGATAAAATTGAAGATGAATTAGAAATGACTACAGTGTGCCATAGACCCGAAGGGCTGGAACAACTTGAAGCACAAACCAATTTCACTAAAAGAGAACTTCAAGTGCTTTACAGAGGATTTAAAAATGTAAGAACAATACTGCATTCAACAGAGCCTAGTGTGTGCGTCTCCACCAGCCTCCACTGCTCAGCTGCATTTTGTATCATTCCCCTGCTAAACATTAGTAGTGTTGTGTTAGATCTCCCCTACCACAGCAAAATGAGCACAATCTGCCTCTCCATCTAATATTTATGATGCCATAATCTGCCCAAAACTGGGTTTGGATGAATATTCAGCACATAGTATTCTCATTAAATTTGGTCCCCAAATGTCAGTAAGCACACTGCAATTTCTTCAGCTGTGCCAGTACTTCAGGATAACTTAAATGTTTTCATGGTTACTTATTTAACTCTTGCTGTCAGTTCCTCATGCCCAAATGTGAGCAGTAGAAATATGAACTGCCTGGGATGTTGGGGTTTTTCTCTAGCTGGAGAAATCTTGCTCTTGTAAGGTGTTATTAAAGCACATTAGGACTAAGTAAGGAAAAAAGGCTGGAATGGCAGGAGTCAAAAAGAAATAATAAATAAACAAGTATCGAGACTGAGGAGATGAGAGAGGCTGCAGATGAAAGCAGGAAACATGGCCATTGGCATGGCAGCATGGACAGAACAGCGCCATGCTCCTCAGGAACCACATGTAGTCCCTTCTAGAAGGAGAGTCTGTGGCTCTGTAAGCCTCAGCCTTCAGGTCACCTCTTGCCTCTTAGGGACTTAGCATAATAAATAGAAATAGATAGGAAATTTTGAGGCTACATGGAGCAGATGTTTTATGGACCTTGAAAAATGAATACTCATTACATGGTTGCCTGAGGGTCTGGGTCTGGATTTAGTCACCCAGGTGGTTCATGCCAACTGATGTTTTCATGATGATTAATAGATGAGTATTAAGCTGGCTCAATAAACATAGTGTGTTTTTTGAGCTGTCTTGCAGGACAGCTCCAGCATTTCATCTCCTGTCACAGTGAAATGCTGGAATTTCTTGGAAGAGAATGTCAAGGCTGTTGGGTAAAAACTTGCCAAGGGAATGCTGAGCTACCTTAAATACAGGCAGTGTTGAAGGAAAACCTGCTGGAGATTGAGAAGGACCTTTCTTTTTGATAGGTTCTTGAAAAATGATTGACAATAGGTTCTTGAAGTTTGACTCCTGCAATGTATACTTGACCTCTCCAAGGAGCCTAGGATTTCATCCTTTCTTTCACCACGCTTTTAGGCAACCCAAAACACAGCTCAGCTTTCTGTATTTTTGTTTGCTGTGTGTGTTATATTTGTACAGCCTTTATGGCTTTCAGGATATCGTTTCATGTGTGAAGTTTTGTAACCACTGAAGACTGATATTCTGAAACTTCCCTGTGCTTTGGGCAATCAGCAAGAAATCATAGAGCATCTGAGACAGAGGAAGACAGTTTAATGTACAGTGTAATGTGACATGACTGCCTACAGTGGGAGACTAAGCTCAGAGAGCCCTTAATCACTGTGTTTGGCCAAGATGTCTGAAATGCCTTTTTTCTTTTTTTTTTTTTTCCTGAAATACCATTGCTGTGTTTGGTGGGAACCCTGTGTGGGAGAGCACTGCTCCATGCTGAGAGGAGGAGCTGACTCTGCCAGGAACTACAATGCAGAACAGAGAGGCAGCCTCTCTGGGCAGATCTGACCTGCCTCCTCCTAGTATTGCTATTGCCTTGCAGTACAGAGGCATTACCTCCCAGGGCAAGAATGATAGATGAGATCATTTAACTTGTGACTTAAACCCTTTCCTAAGATCTCACCAAAGGTCTTGATATTAATTGGCAGTGCTCCAAGATCTCGTTTTGCATCAGGTTGTTAGGGTAAAGCTGCCTGCTGCTCTCCAGCTGCTGTGAACACAATGTTCACGAAGCTTTAATATTTAAGGTTTCAGCTGCAATGACAGGGCAGCCTTAGCATTTGTAGCCTGTAAATCGTGATTTCAATGGGATGAGTACTTAGGCACAGCAGGCAAACTGACTCAGCTGTGACCATATTTGCTGTTGTACCGAATGTGTGCTTTTGGGGATGATGTTACAGTGCCATCTGGAGACTCAAAATCCCTGTGGGAATACACTCAATTTCCTTTCTCTCGCTTCTACTTAATGCTTGTGCCCGGTGATTGCCCAGGTCCTGTTTGGTAAGGAGACTGCATCTGGCTCATCACAGAGCCGTTTGCAGACACTTGTAGTGGACATGTAGAGAAGGAAGCCCTGCTTAGCACAGCTACAGTCATCAGAGCTGGAGGCTCCATGCTCACAAGCATGAATGACATTTGACCAAAGCCCATTCAGCACAGCTGGGGTAGCCTCTGGACGAGCTTCCTGGCTGACGAGGGCCCTGATTCTCAGATCTTTTATTCCTGTTCTTTCTTCATCTCCAAAATCTGTATCTCTAATCCCTGAAAACCTTCCCACTCTCTTCCCAGCATGTCGCTGCTCAGGCCTGGTGTTTCTGCACCAGTGCAATGGAAGCTTCCACTAGAAGATCCTTTCCTACTCCAGGTCAGCAGTCCACACTAACCAGGCAGTACACTTGCTGCAGGACCACTCTCTCTCTTTGCCTTCAGTTTCTTTTCTACTTCTGAAAGTCCACTAACATCTCTTGATGCCAGGACCAAAAGTCCACTTTCACCTTAGCAGTTACCCTAAGATATATTCTGTGCTATGTGGAATAGTCTTGTTTGCACCTTGGAGTAAGCTGCTGTCACGCTAGAGTCTTTGGTTTTGATTTCTTTGGGTCAGGTTCTGCAAAAGCAAGGTAACAGACACAGAACCTCTGGTGGATCTTGCCTTGGTGTGCTGGTTTGAGTTAATTTGAATATTTTAATACAGAAAACTATATTACAGGCTGAAAAGAAAAAAAACAATGGTGATGTCTACTTCACTCATAGGCTTACTGCGATGTTTGGGAATGAGAACCCAAAACAAAAAGATAGGAGAGTGTCTCAAGCTGGCAGTGGGTCTCACGGGACACAGCTTCTCGGGCAGTCTAGCTCTGATTTCTCCTCTCTGCTGAATAACTTCACTAACCACTTTTCTTCTAATCCCCTCCCTCCGGCCGATCCTCCAAAATTCTCCTTGCACATAAGGCAAACCCTGGGGTAAGGTGTAGGAGTGGGGAGAAGGTGGAAGGGTGGTTGGGAGCCCCTCCTGGGGTCTGTGATTTCTGGGAGGGTTGTTGTGTGTCTGTATTACCTTTACCTTGTATATTTCTGTAACTATTCCTGTATATAGTGTGTATCTCTGCCTGTATATTGTGCTAAACTGTAAATAGAGCTTCAGTCCTTAACTTCCAGCCAACTGACTTCTAGTCTGGGTCATTTTACAAGTGTAGGGGGGTGGGGAACTCCCAAACTGACACACTTGGTTTAGTCCTACAAAATAAGATGTGATACCTACATGACAAGAGAACGATGTGAGCTAAAAGGCCTTGCCAGCACAACCAGGAATAGGCTGGAATAAGAAGGAAGTTTCTGCTCCTCAGAGGAGTAAAGTTTGGAGAACAGTTATGGAATTGTAGGGAGAAGAACGAAAAACTCTTTTTAAGATTAAATTTGATAAATTAATGGCTAATGAAGTGGCCAAGTAGGACAGAGAGTGGAACTCAGTAATTCAATACCTCCTATTTAGACCATGTTTCTAACAGCTTGCCTTCTTTGGAATTGCATTTAAAATAATTGGGGTTTTATGGAATTTTTTGCTGAGTTCAGGGGTTCTGTACTGTTAGGGGAAATGCTTGTTGGCTGCAAGGGAACTTTTCCTAATAGTGAATCAGAAAGTAGGCAACCAAAATAACTGAGGGACTGCTGGAGACATTCCTGCCTCGCTTTAGAGTGAACGTTTTAGCAGACCTGTGTTGAAGTGCAGTATGAGACAGAATCATCTGTAGTGAACCACGGGGGGTGGACTAAAGCAAGCATTGTAAGCAAGGTAGAAATGTTCCCATACTTTAAAAATCCACCAAATATCCCCAAACTAGGAGATCACAAAGCAACAAAATACATGGGATACATGAATACTCAGAGTTGTAAACCTGGATTATGGTTCCTGAGGGAGAATATGTTAGGGTTTCTATAGCCAGGTAATATATACCTCTGGTTTGGCAAAATATAATCTCTTTCCCCAACCCTAAATACTCTTTTTGATGATCTGGCCAAGTTAGAACATTCTAGGTCAGGCTGTATTTAGCCTCGCTTCAGGTCTGCTGCTGCTAATCCCTCCTAGTCCACATTGCACATCTCTGGAAGCAATCAATGAAGTTAATTTCCGAGTCCAGTAGAAGAAAGAGGAGAAAGAGCAGCTTCTGTTTGCTTTCCTTTTTTGTTTGTAGGTTGGTTGTTGTTTTTTGGGGTTTTTTTTTTTTGTGTCCTTTTGTGAATTAGTGGTTTAAAAGAAGGCTGAGAGAGTACATCCAAATGCCTGACTCATTCTGTCACTGCCAATGCTTGAGAGTTTGCTTTTTGAGGATGAGGAGTAGTTTCTGTGCTTAAGAACAATACCAAAAAAAGTTCTTTGTTATTGTTAAAGATATTTAAAGAAATCATGGGTTAAAGAACTGAGAGGTCTTTCCCTGATATCTAGCCCTCTGCCATGGAAGGAAGCCTTACATAGGCAAAGCACTGCACCCAGGTTGGGGCAATCCTAGATATCAATACAGGCTGGGGACGATGAGATTGAGAGCAGCCCTGCAGATGAGGACTTGGGGATGCTGGTGGATGAGAAGCTGAACGTGAGCCCAAAATGGGCATTTGCAGCCTGGAAGGCTGCATCAGAAGAAGTGTGGCCAGCAGGTTGAAAGAGGTGATTCTGCCCCTCTGCTCTGGAGAGACCTCACCTGGAGTGCTGTATCCAGCTCTGGAACCCTCAACACAGGAAGGACATGAGCTAGAAAGGGAGAGGGACTGTTTCCGAAGGCCTGGAGTGATGGGACAAGGGGCAGTGGTTTGAAATTAGAGAAGAGCAGACTGGATGTTAGCAACAAATTCTTTACCATGAGGGTGGTAGGACACTGGAACAGGTTGCTCACGGAGGTAGTTAAGGTCCCATCCTTGGGCATGTTCAAGGTCAGGCTGGACAAGGCTCAGAGAAGCCTGATCCTAGTGGAGAATGTCCCTGCTGATTGTCAGGGGCTTGGACTAGAGGACCTTTGGAGGTGCCTTGCAACCCAAATCATCCTATGTTTCTGTGATACACAAGATATGGTGAAGGACCATGTGCTGCTTCATACTGCCAAGGAACTTTTCTGGAATGAGTAAACCTTTTTTTATTTTCAGTGGAATTTAGACTGAGAGGAAGATTACCTGCTCTTTTTCACAGGAGAAATTCCTTTCGAGTCAGCTGAATTAAATAGTACTGGAGCACTAATGAGGCCTCTTGAGCATTATTTGACTCTTACAAAAGCAAAATTGTGATCAATTAAGTGCAAATGAATTGGTACTAGCATATGTGTCTGAAAGCAATCCAGTTACAGAGCGCTAAACAGGCTGATCAATGCCAGCGCTGCCTCTGCCCAGCGCTCCTGCAGGTTTGAGGCAAACTTTCATTTGGCTTCCAGATGGAGCACCAAAAGCAATAAGGATCATGTGGAAATTCAGAAAACTTAATCAGGCACAATGGCTGAAACTGCTACAGGAGACCTTGCCTCTGCAAGGAGAATGTGTGTGGCAGCAGCCTGCCCTTTGCAGCCTTCAACTCCATTCTTGGGGTCACTAGTGGTGACTTGGGGCTTTTAGTAAAACCAGGCTGCCATGCAGCATGGAAGAGACCCAAGGGACTCTCTACTTGTGGGAGGGATAAAGAAAATAATGCTCAGCACCTAAATTTATAAATCAAGATAGTTTAGCATGTGAAGTGATGATTCTTGGTGAATAATTTCTCTTGAAATACATTTTCACTTAGCACTTCTCACCAGGAGCACTATGCTGTAAGGACATGGAAGATCTGCTACAGCTGAAAAGTGATGTGCTAAGCTTAGTTTTCAAAATAATTTGGTCAATTGGTCAATTTGGCCTGAAGTTCTGCCAAGGCCCAGTGTGGGTCTTGGAGCAGCAGCACTCCAGTGACCAACAGGAAAATGTGTACCTAAGAATGGCTGTTGATAGGCTTCTGAGTCTGAGCTATGACTAAAAGATACCATAAATAAATATCAGATTGTTATAGTGCACATTAAATTACAAGCTTGCTCTCCTTCCCTGGCTTGCACAGGATAAAGTGATTCCTCTTGTTCATTCTGTGCTTTCCCATGGGTAGTGAATGTACATCAGCAGCAGGTGATGCTGGCAGATCAAAGACTTGAAAAAATGCCTTTTTTCTTTAGAGGCTTTTCACAGTGGAAGAATTTTTTGTCAAAGTCTTTTTTGTTCTTAAAAGGTATCTAAAGAACTAATCAATAAATAAGTCATAGACTTGAATCTTCCTCCAGCTTTTTGTGTCACCAACTCAAAGGGATTTTCTTAGACTTCCTAAGTTTACTCATCTCCAATTCAACAACCTCCGATGGTACCAGGATAAGCATTTTGCTGCCGTGGCTCTTGGGAGTGGGTGTTAGAGAGCATAGGTACCTGTGAAGCTCCAGGCTGCCAGTAGTGAGCAATGACAGCAGTACTGGTGTCTGCCCTAATTTGCAAACCTAGCAAGGGCCACAAGATCTGAAAAACAGTATCCATCCTATTTCTCCAGTAATTCCTGTTAGGATTTATTAGGGAAAGTACAGGGAAACAGTGAGAGAACACTGTTACACTGCAGGATGAATGAACAGGGTACTGGCATCTTGAATGTGTCCTTCAGTCTGTCGTGGGTTTAAAGAAACCGACAGAGTAAAGCTCTAAAACGAATTGGAGAAAAAAAACACAGAATTGTATTTGGAGAGAATTTGCAGATAGAAATTACAAGGTAGATACGGAATACATAAGCGAGCCCCCTTGAATTTTCCCCCATCCCAAAACTAAATCTATCATCCCCAGTGCTCCAATCCTCCCCCCCCCATGCCTCTGCCATCCAAGAGGCCTAAGCACAGCCTCTGCAGGCCCCAACCAGGCCCATCCTTACATGTTTGTCCGATAATGTAGCTCCTGCCCGGCAGAAGGCTGGAGGGGGAGGAGAAGAGAACGAACTGGCCTTGCCGTGAGCTTATGAAGAGACAGCAGAATTGTGGGATTGAATAACAATCTTCAAGTCCCAAGAGGACTTTCTTAACCCTATAATTCTCAACCTGGGACACAGTCTCAGGCTGCTGTGTTGGAAAGGGAAAGAAGGGTTGGTAAAAGGGTGCTCAGTACCTTCTGTTCTTTGAAGGGTAGGATGCTTCAGCATGGAAAAGATACACAAAGAACTACACAATCACAGGTGACAGGCAGAAGTGTCAGGAACAACTGTTTATATATCTATACACGAATTCAGGGCAAGGTACTAGGAGTTGGGTTCCAAAACCTGAAAGCTGGTGATTCCTTGTGCAAAGTCCTGTGAAACTGCTCGCTGAAGGACCTGTGTTAGGACAGAACAGCAATCATAGTGTGACACAGAGGGGAATGCATGGAGTGAGTAAGCTGCCTGATTCACTCTCTTGATCCCAAATCTAGCCATCATCTTAAGCATAAGCATCAAGCCACCATATTGTGAGACAGAGTTAACCTGCTCAGATAATCCATCTTCAGCACATCCTCCTACGAGTGGCAGTGCCCTTGCTCCTGCTTCCCTCAGTGACACAGCTCAACTGGACCTGAGGAATGTGAATTGTTGTGAACGGGGTCAAAGCCTGCATCAGGGACAAAGCCGGGGTGTCTCTGCCAGTTGATATTGCTGAATGTGGGAGGGAACTGACTCTTCTCTATAATTCTGTGCTCTGTGGAAAAAAAAACATCAATGCCACAGTGATTTTACTGGTTTGTTCTGGGTATAGTTTTCAGAACTGGCTATTAGGCAAATCTGTGAGGAAGTGTCATCAGCTGAAACAGATTTTCTGTAATGGAAAACTTTACATGGAAAGCAGTGGCCTAGGTGCTTTGTGACACACGAGCACATGCTCTGACAGCACTGAGCTGGTGGTGAGGTAGTAAAGCACCATATTGGAGCTAAACTTGCTCTTGAATTTTGCTTGAATTGTCCAACTAATTTCAGTTTAAATAAGAAGTTGAGACTAAGAAAACAGAATTCACAAAACTAAGACAGTTCTCACACCGTTGTTGTTTACCCACTTCTTCCACAGTCTGTGGTCTTGCATCCAGCTGAAGACCTCAGTTCAGATATCCCTTACAGGGTAAAGCATGTGGGGGCTGAGTTCCTCATACCTGCTATGTCCCCCTTTCCATGGGTACCACCCAGACCCTGCAGATGTGCCTAGGAAGCACCTCTAACCAAAAGTAACAAAGCAAGTGTGAGCTCTCCAGGCACTGGTCCTCTATTCCCTCCCTGAATGCCGCCCCATGGGCTAGTTAGTTATGTCAGAAAGTTCAGGGCAGAAAATCTGCTGCCCTTTACCTAAATGTTTGCCCCTAATTGAAGCAGTCAAAACTTAAATCTTTACAATCCAGAACCAGAGCTTCAAAATAAGTAACCCCACAGGTTGCCAGGATAGAAAACATGCATGACCATAGCTCGGCTTCTCAGGTGCTTACAGAATACTGAGCAGATAAACTGTTTAAAAATGGTCTAACCTTTCTTAACCTAATATTAATGCTTGTTTGTAAGGACTTGCCAGTATATTGTGTACTGTTAGCCTCCATGGAGCTTGTGTCAGGTATCTGGCTACAGTCTTCTGCTGAGGATTAAAGAATTCATATATGTGGAGGCATTGGACAGGGAAGCGTTAGCTGGCACTAGCATTATTTGTAATTATTAAATGGAAACTTCATATGACAGAAGGCATGAGCTGCTTTTCTGAGTCATCCTGCAAAGCATCAATTAAACACTGCCGAAACCACTGTTAGAAATGTTACTAGTGGTGAACCAAGTCTATGAGATGCTTAAGATGAAATTTCAGTCTGTATTACTCTTATTCTTCAGCTGCACAGGCTGTGAATCCAGGGCATTGTGAGGACAGGAAGGTGATTTGTTTAATCACTCTCATCAGGCTTGTAGAGTTTCGCAAATGAACCTTTACAGAGCTGGGGGGTTTTCCTTGATTCTTTCCCTTTCTTCTTTTGGTTTTCCACAGGAATGTCCTAGTGGGGTTGTTAATGAAGAAACATTCAAACAGATCTATGCACAGTTTTTCCCTCATGGAGGTAAGTGGAGTACTTTGTGTCTGTCAGCTCTATTGAAGCATGCCTCAACATTCATTACTGCCAGCTGGCTGCAAAACTGCTCCACATCATCTGGGCAAGACCTGTGAGCTGAGCTTCAGCTTTGCAGGATCTCAAACAGAAGCACAGACATCAAGGTAACAGAATAAAGTTAGGCTCTTTGAAACAGCTATTTCACAAGGGTATAGACAAACCCTGCCCTTGTTGTCAGCTCTTTATTCACCGAGTCCAAAATAAGAACTGGGGTTTGATGCTTTTTTGGTACTGACTTTCTGGATGGCAGAAAGCTAAATCCCCTCCCCTCAGTGAGTCTTTGCTTCCCTGCTGTTGGCCTGCTGGCCATGTAGTACCTAGCACAGAAGAGTCCCAGACCTCATTTTGGCCTGTAAATTAATCAAAACCTCCCCAAAATTCTTAAAGCAGTTTTCAGTTGATGTGTGAAGTGATGACTACCTCATTTGTGGTGCTCCTGTGACTAAGAGGAGGTCATGTCATGCATTGGAATATTAAAATATTGTAAACTACTTCTAACTGGCCAGATGCTGTGAGGATACCACTTTCAAATTGAAAGAATCGAGTTACAGGCTTAAGATTTTAGTAAAAGATTCAGTATTTGAGGCTTTCCAAACATACTCCACTCTCTAATAGCTGCAGGAAATGCTCACTGTGGACTGATGTCTGAAATTTCTGCAGTATATATGTGTGCATTGTACATTTACTTTAAGTAGGGGTTAACAAGTGGCTTTTCAAGTAAATGTCAAGCTACAACACAGTGTGTTTTATGCTGCAGATGAGCTCAGAGATGTACACCTAGAGAAAGCTGACATTGCATTTGAGCATGGACTTGATTTCCCATGTGGTTACTTTTGGTTTTGTTATAAAAAGAAACTTTTTTTTAAACTAATTTGGAAAAAAAAAGGATATTTTTAACCTTCAGGTATTTTGAGTTTTGTGTTTTCAACCTCAGTTGCATGAAGGCCAAGGAACTCCAGTTACCCCAAATAACTGCACTAACTCCTTGAAGTGAAACACTTCAAGTGACTCCTTCCCACATGCGAAAAACAACCAGACACACAAACCTCTGTTTTTCATGGACAGCTAACTTTTCTTTCTCCCTGCTGAAGCTGACAAAGACTTGCTTTTGTTGTGTGTCCCCCATTCCCTTGAAATGTGATTCTCCCTTGGATAATGATGATGATAGGACAACCATGCTTAATAATAAATCACTTTAACAGCAGATGTGACTTCATATTTTACACTGTTTTCTTTCACTTGCTTTCCAAACTCTTTGTATAACCTCAGCAGCATAAATTGTGAGATTTCAGATTCCTCAGAGATTGTTTTCACTTTTATGGCTCTCTGTGCAGACAAATGTGTACACCCCAGAGGTAGTAAAGTAACTCTAAATTATAAAGTCTTTGTGCAGTGTCATGCCAGGCTTGTGATATTTTTGTTACACAGGGCTCCTGTTACAGAATCATAGAACCAACCAGGTTGGAAGAGACCTCCAAGCTCATCCAGTCCAACCTATCACCCAGCCCTATCCAATCAACTAGACCATGGCACTAAGTCCCCCACCCAGTCTTTTCCTGAACCCCTCCAGGGATGGTGACTCCCCCCCCCCCCTGGGCAGCCAGTTCCAATGCCAATCACTCTCTCTGTCAAGAACTTCCTCCTAATATCCAGCCTAGATCTCCCCTGGCACAACTTGAAACTGTGTCCCCTTGTTCTGTTGCTGGGTGCCTGGGAGAAGAGACCAGCCCCAACTGGCTACAACCTCCTTTCAGGTAGTTGTAGACAGCAATGAAGTCACCTCTGAGCCTCCTCTTCTGCAGGCTGCACACCCCCAGCTCCCTCAGCCTCTCCTCACAGGGCTGTGCTCCAGGCCCCTCACCAGCTTCATCACCCTTCTCTGGACACATTCCAGTACCTCAACATCTCTCTTGAACTGAGGGGCCCAGAACTGGACACAGTACTCAAGGTGTGGCCTGACCAGTGCTAAGTACAGGGGCAGAATAACCTCCTTTGTCCTACTGTCCTTGACGGGTTTTCATTTTTGCTAATCTGATCTAGTATTTCTTGATGTACATCATACTCTACTGAAATAAAACACATTTTTAGTTCATTTTTAATAAAAACTCCTATTTGGCTAAATTACAACTGCCCCATAAGTAATTCTGTGGTTTCTTTCCAGAACTATTTTATTCAGAATCCTTATCTTAAAAGAGTAACAGACTTCTTTCCTACAGTCCAGTGTATTTTATCCTTATGGATGACAGTAACTTATTTTAATTTTTTGCATACTTTTACACTTTCCTGCATTAGAATAATGTGAAAATATTTAATCACTCCCTAGAGATCAGAGGAAAAAGGTGCTGGGTCGTTCCACCTCACTGCCTGCATGGCACAGGGCACCTGGCCACACCTGAATACCCAGACAATGAGTATGAAGCCTCAAGTTTGACTAATTCTGTGTGCTAGAGGCAAAGACTTGAAGAGGCAAGAAGTGTGTGGCTGACAGAACAGCAATGAAATAATTACTGTAATTTAATGTCACTTGCTTCCATCTCGGCCTCTGGTAATACAGATAGCAGTGTGAATTGTCTCCAGAGCAGAGACCAGGCCCATGAAGGTCTTAAGGTGATATTTGATCATTTTCTGCATACAATCACTGATTTTCCCAGTTAACAGCCATCCTTCATATGCCTGTATTGCTCTTTTTAATAGAAGAAATTTTCTAAAAGCAGCAGTTTAAGATTCAAAAGTATGCCTAGGATGAGATTTCCCTTTAACAGCAATGGGCCAAACTGGAACTAGCCCCTCCCAAAACTGGACAGTCCTTGGGAATCTCTGCTACATCTCACACAATACAAAACAGTAGAAGAATGTTTGTGTGCTGCAAGCACTCTTCAGTGCTCTTGTTGCATTTTCCACCAGAGCTAATATTACATTTGCCCTAGATGGCTTCTGGATGGTTTGGGGTTTTTACTCATTCTTTCAAGTACAGCCCCATAATCAATTGTTTTTGCTGTAGTAAAAGCTTTTACATTTTATGGCTGTTTCAAGGGAGAATGTGAAGATAATGCAGGTCCACATTAACATTTACTGGTTCATAGAATATCTGACAGTGCTACAAGGTTGAGGTTTATACCAAAGTAAAAAAGGGTCATGCATGTTGTTTGGAGCCATCAGTGTATAATGAACTGCTGTTCCTCTTGTTGCCCTTTGTGTTTTCCAGATGCTAGCATGTATGCACATTATCTCTTCAATGCATTTGACACTGCACAAAACGGCTCAGTGAAATTCGAGGTAATTGTCCTACAACCTCCTTTGATGCCCCTTTCTCAATTTCATGCTTTTAAGCTTTTCCATTAATTCCTCATAGTAAACTAATAGGACTTGTTGGATATGGGTTAAAGGTTTCAGTCTACAAATCAGTCAATATTTTAAAACATAATTCACTTTACTCTGATGGAGTTGCATGTTTCCTTCCTCCCTGTGAT
This sequence comes from Semnornis frantzii, assembly GCA_013399775.1. Classification (NCBI taxonomy): domain Eukaryota; kingdom Metazoa; phylum Chordata; class Aves; order Piciformes; family Ramphastidae; genus Semnornis; species Semnornis frantzii. Next base: position 85,053 of record VWYK01022415.1, on the reverse strand, counting down.
ACTAATGCAATCCAAAGGTTTCTTTAGTGAAAGTGCAAAGATTTTCACAGCAGACAGGAGTGATCTAGGACAGTCCCTTCTGAAAAGAGTGGTACATGTAATCTGCACAGAAAGAAAAGCCAGTGCCTCTTGTACCTTCTGCAGTCATCGTGGAGACTGAACTGTTACATTTCTATCTTCCTGGAATATGGAGGTTAAGCTTATTTGTTATATTGAACAAGCATCCTAAGTGCTTGGTACTCAACAGAGGCTAAATCCACCCTTTAACTACAGGGCCTGTTCTTACAGCTACAAACAGCCATGCTCTAAGCTCAGACAGTTGTGGGAGAGCAGCAAAGGGATATGTTAAACCATAGATTTGTGAAGGATGAACTTGATAGTCTTGAAGACAGTTTAGTGTGATTATACAACTAGAAATCATAGGCTTTGCAGTCAAATTGGCAGTTCCCAGGTAAGACTGAGAAATCTGTGCATATCAGATGTAGAATGGGAATGTTATGGTATGTGTGTGTATCTGTGGCAATGGCTGCAATGGCAGTTTTGCATATGGCAGCTACTCAGTAGTTAGAGGCTTTCAGAAACCGAAGCAGATTGGGGCACAGGAAAATGCTTGGGGAAGTTTATTTAAAAAAAAAAAAAAAAAACAACAAAACACCCAAAAGTGCTGAGCTTTGCTTCCTGGCAAACCTGTCTCTTTAGTGATTGTCAAACATAGGCATTTTATCCCCTTTTTTGTATTGTTCAGCAAATTCAAATTCCTCTGAGCCTTAGGAAAAGGCAGCAAAGGTTTTTAAGAAGTGATGCACTACCCCACGCAGAGCTAATGGAGATAACACAGGAAGGACTAAGCACATTAAATGAGATATCAGGAACTGTAGAGCTCTGCTAGCTTGAAGCTCTGCCTGTACTAATAAATCCCTGTAGTGATGCTGCATACACTGCCTGAGCCACTGGGCACTATAAACAGTAAATTAGAGGTATTGCAAGCAATAACTTTTCTCTAGGCAAAAAATGCTCTGTCCCAGACTGAGTAATTAGTGGTGAAAATTGCAGATTTTGCCAGAAAACCAAACTTGAGGTTCCCTGCATTAGAGCAGTTTGGGTTCTTTTCATTTCTGTCAAGGTGAGCACCAAAAAATGCTCAATTTTCCCTTTTACAACAGTACCTTAGATCTGGAGGTACAGCAGCGTGAGCAGCTCTGTTTAACCATGTGGTGGCACTCTTGAGTGAATTCTCCTTGCAACAGATCACGTCTAGGAGGTGAAAGGCCACTGGAGTATCTGGCAGTGCTCTAAACACCAGATATGTATTTTGCCCCAGCACTACTCTAGCAGCATGCTGTGCTGCTTCTGGCAAGTCTGAGGAGCCAGAGTAGCCACTGTCCTATCAACCTTAAGATCTAAGTCTGCCTGTCTTGCACTGAATGTGCTCTTAGTCCCATGCCCTCATCTCAGGGCTAGGAGTGTTAAAGGCTACAGCACTGTAGAATCATGAAATGGCTTAGGTTGGAAGGGACCTTAGAGATCATATACTGCCATGGGCAGGGACACCTTTCAACTAGATTTGGCTGCTCAAGGTTTCATCCAACCTGGCCTTGAACCCTGCTGGTGTGACAGCACTTAGATCATCTTAGCAGATGCTGTATCGAGTTCATTCAGAGAGGACATGCTTTTGGAAGACCAAGTCAGAAGAGATAATATGTTCTATCCTATAAAAATAAGTATTGTGATTGGCATTATGTAAAGAAGGTAACTCAGAAAAGAATGCAATGAAAATTCATGCTTCTCTCTGCCTTGCCCCAGGATTTTGTGATGGCATTGTCCATTCTGTTGCGGGGAACAGTTCATGAAAAGCTAAGGTGGACGTTTAACCTCTACGACATCAACAAGGATGGCTACATAAACAAGGAGGTAAGGCTGGTTCTGACCCTTCTGCTTGATTTCTGAAGAGAACCAGCTGGTTACCGTTGCAGAGCACAATTAATTCAACATGTAGCTAATTAAATGCAAATCAGACTGCAGTTGAGTATTTATTTTTGTCTAAGTGCACGGTGATCTTGTATTGCATGATTCTGTAGATGTATTTTCTTACACTGCCTTCAATAGATTGCTTTAGCCAGAAGCAAAATCCTAATTACAGCTATGAGCAGCACAACCTTTGCAAAGGGGTGGGTGATAGTGACAAAAGCTACTCGGTGACTGAGGTGCAAGGGCTTTTTGGCCATGCTGTGAGCTATGGTGTGGGCTCACCCAAAGCACAAGAGAAGTCTGTAGCACCATTCCCAAATCCTGCATTATCATCTGGTTTTATCTTCTTATCCAGTATTGCTTACTCCCTTTGTGAGAATCCATGGATTTGAGCATGATGATCTTGAATATTTTGCAAATACGTCTTGGTATATATTCTCAAAACTGTAGTGCATACCTGGAGGCTTTGTGGTTACTGCTCTGGTCATGGAGATGTGTGGCAGTTTGTGTAAGGTGTGGAGAAGGGCTGGGTTCCCAGAGAATGCCAAGTAGATCTCTAGCCCCAGAGGAGGCTTTAGGACAAGGCGGCTGCTCCAGTGCTCAGGATCAAGCACACCACTTGCAGCCCAGCACCATCCCCAGCAGCCATGTGTCAGAGGACATGTCCTGCAGTGCTGCGTGGCCAGGGGAGGGAGGTGAGCACTGCAGAGTCTCCAGCACGGCTGTGACACAGTCATGGAGAATCCAGGAGCATTTGCTTTTGTAGGTGAACTCCTGACGATAGATCTGTCTTCATGCATGCATACAGGAATTCTCTGTGCTGTTTGGTAACGGGAGAAGGAGGGTGAGGAAATGGGCAGTAAAAGGAAGAAATGTGCTAGTATTGCTCTGAATTTCCCTTCTGTGTCTGTGCTGGCATGCCACCACTGAAGGAAATGATGGACATTGTAAAGGCAATTTATGACATGATGGGAAAGTACACGTATCCAGTGCTCAAGGAAGATGCACCACGGCAGCATGTAGAAGTATTCTTCCAGGTACTTGACTTGTGATGTATTTTTCTCAACACTTGAGCCATGCACTGTTATGCTTTACTGCAGAGTTAGCCCCATGTTCAGCCCTGTGCCACATTATCTGTTCCAAAATAACTCCTAGCAGCCATTCACCCTGACACTACAGTGTCTGCTGATTTCCTGGCTCCAAAGGCATTTCATTTATCTCTTGGCCCAAACCTTTGCCCTGGGATGCGCAAGCCTGAACCTCTGCATGTGCTGCAGTTGTTTTGTGCTGCTTCTCTCCGCTGCTCATAGAGTCAGGAATGTGGGCGCTGCTTGCTGAGGCAGTGAATAAATAAATGATGTAATGAGGTTAGAGGTTGCTGTGTGCACAAAGGAAGGAGTACCTCCAGATGACCCCAAACGTGCTTTAAATATCAGACTGAACAAGTCCTTAGCAGCCAACAAATTTAACCAATGACACCAAGTCCACAGTCTAAGTTTGAAAAGTGCCCTAGGTTTACTCAGGCTCCATCAACTAAGCTATTATAGTATAACTGCAGTGTTACCTCTGGAAATGATTTGTTATTTTTTACTTTATTTTGCAGAAAATGGATAAGAACAAAGATGGAGTTGTAACTTTAGATGAGTTTATTGAATCATGTCAGGAGGTAAGGACAAAATCGTAACTACAATGAAAGTTGTAGCTCATGCCACAGCATTTGCCTTCCCTTTGAACAAACTCCCTTTGAAACAAGATGCTGCTCAGGATCCCAGGCTTCCTTTGCTCTCTGAGAAAAATCAGCTTCAAGACTGAGTTTCTGGTGAGTCCCTGTGAAGCCTGTCACTTAATAGCAAAGTAGGGTCAGGCCAACCACAGGAGAGGGCCTCTTCGCTCCAGTACTAGTGGCCAGTGCTTTAGTTTGGCTGAGCAAACTGCACTCTCTGGTTCTGTAGAGAAAACTCATAACTGCTTTGCTGAATCAGGACCGGATCCCTGAAGCAACTGCAGCTCATCAAGGATGAAAAGCGCAATGACAGCAAGGTAGCTGCCTGCTGTAGCAGCTGTTGGGCCCCTCCTGTGCCATGCAGTTTCAAGCTGTGCTTGTCAGTGCTGGTGTATGAAAGTATCTTCTCATTGCTTTCAGGACGACAACATCATGAGATCCTTACAGCTCTTCGAGAATGTGATGTAGCCTTGCCTGGTGAGCACTGGAGGAGTCAGAGACTTTGTGTGTAACAAAGATCTCCTTTCTGGGTGAAAGCTTTTTACAGTTCAGCCATGTTCAGCGTGTGAGGATTTTGTATGACATCTCCAACCAAATGGCAACCGAATGCAACCGATCCCACCTCTGCTCGCCGAGAGACGCCGGTGGACCTTTGTTTCATTTTGGAAGCATGTGAATATTTTAATGAATCCTGACGAGGGAGAACTGCTGCTCGAAGTTCAATGAGTACTATAGAGCATTGTTTGCTAGGCACAAGTTCTGCTTTTAATCCAACAAGCTTGACTACATATGATTGCACATGTTGATAGCTTACTCAGCCATCTGAATGCTTTATGAATGCATTGCCATTTAATCTGCTTCGACAGAATCAAACCTGCCAGGGCAGTCTGTAAGAAATGAACAGAGAATGTACCTGGGACACAAAGCAGGCAGCCCGTGTGGCCAATATCCCTATTTCTGCAGAGATCCTGCTTCTCCTCTCACATGCACTGGTGTTGCCACGCTGTGTTTGCTGGAGTTATTCCTGAACATGTTAACCAGAGGATCTTCGTGCCAGAGTGAGCCAGAAAGGAGCAAAATCTCTGCTGCACATATAACTATCAAACTACAAAACAAATCCTGTTCAGTGGTGGTAAGCTCTCACAAGACCAGGCAGGTTTATAAGGGCTGGTTCAGGAAGATGAATGCCTACTCTGGTCTCAGCCACCTTCTGCAGCCCCAGCATGTGGCAGGACACCAAGTGGTTCTCCAGCATGCATCTCAGCACCACCATGGTCATGTGCTGTCATCTTTCTGATGTAGTTTGGCACATGCTTCCTAGATTCATCATTTGAATATTTGTATTTTTCCACTGGATGCTACAGTAAAGTGTTGCCCACTTTATGGATTTATTTAATCTTTCCAGTTTCACTTAGTGCAGGAAAGGGCCCAGATGACGCATCTGTGTTTCCACACACAGACCCTGGCACCCATAAAATGCCCTGTAAGCTTAACTGGGAGCCACTTAGTTGTTATTAGTCTCAGAATCAGTAGCCAAGTGCACACCTCCCTTTGTGGAGTTTAACATTTTCTATAGTGAAGTATTTCTTCCTACAAGGCAGTTGCATGGCTTGTACAAGTCCCATTTCCTTACTAACGCCAAAAAGAGCATTGGTTTGAGGTTTTGGAGTTCTTAATTTGTAAAAGAGAAAGAATCATGTAGTGAATTTACACCAAGGTTGGATTTTGCCTAGTAGATTATTTGGCAGCTGAGGAATATACCAGAGCCTGCTTTGCAGAAGATGTTTAAGAAAAGTCAATGCACCAGAGTGCCATTGCAGTCTCCAGGCAGCTGATGGCTGAGAAACCAAGGGAAGGAGGGAACAGCCAACTTTTCCAGCTGCTCAAACAACACTGAAAGGAGAGACCCTGCCATAGTGCTACATCGCTCACATCCAACATATATTTTTATTATATCAGATACTATATTGCAAATATATGTTAGCAGTGAAGATATATTTTAAAAATTATCTAAGTGGAAGCTTTTTATAATACAAAGTATCTAGAATGCCTCGTTTCTGTAGCCCTATATTTTATAAAAAATTAATCTATCCAAGTATTGCTGAGCGTAGAAGTAGGTCTGATCAGTATTAGTGTAATGCTATGCTAATTCCCCATGATGGGACCTTTTCCCTGTTACTCATCCATGCACTTCTGTGTAGTCTGAACTTGATTTCTTTCAGTTGTCCACCTATCATCAAAAGCAATATTCAAGTGAAGGAAATTACATGTTCAAGGGAATAACACCTATCTTCCTTACTGTCTTTTATGCACATACCATTAATTAATCCCTCCCTAGCAATGATCCAGAGCATGGCAGCTCCAATAATGTGCTGTGTTTTCCGGAAGTGATGCAGTGCTGTGAGAGTAGCCTTGTCCTCCAGCTGTCCAGTATTGTCTGTTTAGTTCTTATTTAATGAGCACTTGATAAAGATGTCAGTTGTAGGTGAAATCACACACCGTGTTTACACTGTCCCTTGTTGATTCTTCTTGCAATCACTTTAGCAAATGACAGAATTTAATGTGATAAACAACCTGCCTTTTTTTTTGTTCCCCACAACAGAAGACCATCTGTCTATTATCAGTCTAAGCAGTTACGTTCAGCTGAGGGAAAAGCGGTCAGGATGGTGGTAAACGAGCATTTGCACTGGGCTGGCAGAGTGCCTTTCTCCTCTAGCAGAGCTGCTCCAAGTGTGTCCATGAGCTGGCACACACAGCCTGGGCGCTTTGGAAGAGGCCCTTTCAGAAGAAAACCTGATAAGTTGCATGATGCCATCGTCCCTGAAGCTGAAGGAGTTTCTGGAGCCACTATGCTGAGTCTGGCTTCAGCTACATTGTGTGTCTCCACTAGCAGAAGTGCCATAGTGGTGACAGAGGGGTGCCTGTGTTCTAGGGGTTGTAGCTGCTTTCTGTTGAGCGTAGCCCCAGTTTGGCAACATACTTCAGGCATGCATTTGGATGTTACTCTTAGTATGTGGTTAAGTGTATTGAAAAAGCCAGGCTGCCATTAGTGGCCCTGCAAGTTTTGCATTCTCCCATAGCCCTGACTGTATATTCTGTCGGTGGCAGTCATTGCCATTGCAGAGCCATTTATTATCCTCTTTGTCTCCAGACCCCCTGCTATCAGCCAGAAACTGGTGGACATCAGCACAGAGAAGGCCTCTGGGTTTTCCATGAGCAGCACATGTAATGGCATATGTGCTCCAGCCAACAGATGAGAGATCCAGTGACTGTGAGAGAGTTGTACTCTGCATGGAAACGTCTTTGGGGTTGTTTTTTTATGTTTTCTGTGAATGTTCCTCTGTAAACTTGCCAAGCCTCCCACTGCTCATAAATGGGGCTTGCAATATTTATGGTGAATACAACTGCAGCTTTCTAAATAAAACATAGTCTGCTGTTCTAATCTCACACCATCGTAAATCCTGCTGCCAGGATGTGGAAGGTAGTTGCTGTGCTGGCTTCTGAGTTACAGTTGACTATCTGTCAGTGCTATCGGATGTGCAAGTTTTCCCAGAGATGTGAATGTTTAAATAATGTCTCAATCGTTGGTCTGACTGTTTCATCAGCTACAAACATTAGTCTGCATCTTCATGCCAGCATTTTCTTTAAAACAAAACAAACAAAACCCCCAAACTTTTCTAACATGCATTTTAGGCAACAGTCTGTTGAAAAATAGGAATGTGATTAATGCTAATGCAAAAAAAAGATGTAACGTGCCTCTTACCATCGGTGTTTGTTTCCCTGTTACTCTGAGTAACCACCAGTCAGGCTGTAGCCCTGAGGGGCAAGTGTTGTGCGCAGAAATCTGGCATAGCCTGACTGCCACAGGTGTTGAGAACAAGCATCTTTATGCCTATGTGTGACCTCTAAGAAGATGGTAGCAGCAGCATAAGAACCTTTTATGCTTCTCCATGGAAGCACCATGAAAGACTTAAGGACATGTGCAAATACTATGAAATGTGATAACTAAAGCCATGTTAATGGAGCAGCAAGGCATAGCTTCACCCTTACAAATGCTATCCTCCAACAGCCCTTCATATTAGATTTTGTTGAATGGTTTCAGAATGTTGGTTTTAACAGTAAAAAGCAAATACCCGTAGCAGGGTGTCCTTTCTTAAGCCCAGTATGTACTTTTTTTTCTTCAGGGACACTGTCAGGTTAAAAATGTACTGTGAAAATTACAAAAGCAAGACTTATGCACACATCTACCTGTCCAGAGGCTGTTCAGCTGCTGAACTGTGCTGGGAGTGTAACATGTACATGCTAACAATTATTTTGCAGCACTGACTAAAGGGTGCTCTTATACCTGGTGCACTGACATACACCTAATTGATAGTGTGGATAAATCAGAGTTCAAAAATGTTCTCCCTGCATCTCTGATAGTATCTCGGAGTAGCGAACATTGAGAGCTTGTAGTTGTCTCTTCAGCACTTTTGCTTAAGAAAAACCAGGAGAACAACCAATTGAGTTGATAAGAAGTGCAAACACTATTTCATTTTAAAGATAAGAAAAATAAGCTAAAACCTTGCAGTGTCCCTTTAGCTCTGATCTGTTGTAAACATCCCTTGTGACACAGGGAGAAATGCAGAAGGCATTTTGCAAGACTATATATATGTGTGTACATATATATATATATATATAAAAACCTGAACTGCTAAGCTGCATTCTGTAGGGTATGGTATGTCTGTCAGTACATCCCAGGCAAAAGAACCTTCACCTGCATATACGCAGAAATGTGCAAATAAAGATGTCTGTGCGAAACCCAGTATCAGTCTCACTCCAGTGCCTGAACAGGTTCTGTTGCCCGGCTGCCCCTGGCCTGATCTCAGCTTCACAGACAGGGAGCAAGAAGCCTGGGTACAACCATCTCTGCAAAAGACACCAACCTGCTCAGAAGAGACAGCAGTTCCCCCTGGAAAAGAACAGACATAGATTCTTGCTGTCTCTGCAAGGAAAAGGTGATGAAGCTGCTTCTTCAGCACCTGCCACTCACTCCATAGGGCACCCAGTTGTCACTGGACAAAGGATGCAGCCCCGCCAGCATGTATGTATGTTTTCTGCTCGCTTCTCAGCACCAGCTTTGCTCAAGTGCCTGTCTGAAGTCTTAGTTACTGCTGTGGGATACCAGACATCTCTGATTTTAGTCTTAGTCCATCTCTATTGCAGGCTTAGCATCTCATCCTACTGCCTATGTGGTCCACGGTTTGAAGGGACGGTGGAGAAGGGTGGTAGGTGCGTACTGGCAATAAGGGCTGTCCCTGCAGCGTCTCTGGGAACACGCTCCAAAGCACCATGTGCTGTAACTCAGTGTGTGAGAAAGGTCATTTTTGAGCGTAGTAATAGCTTTTCCTTGCTGTGAGATCAATTCTGTAATCTTTGCTTATCCATGCAGTTCTAGAAAAGCTGGAAAAGGGAGCAGACTTGGACATGCTGGCACATGAACATCGTCTTCTCTGCAAAAGCTGAAGTTGTTCAGATCGGTTCTGATCTGAAGTCTAGCTGCAGAAGTAATTCAGTCTGAGTGGTTACTGCCCTCACCCAGGACCAGCAATCCAGATAAAGAAGTGTAAGTATGAACACATTCTGGTCACCCCGAGCACTCCTCATGAAAGCCTGTGACCATCTTTCCCTATACCACAGGCTTTTTTTGTGACCGTGTCCCACCGATGTTGCAAAGGAGGGAGGTGAAAGGACTGCTGTTACAGTGGCTGTGTGAAGTGTGATTCAGAACCTCCCAGGAGGGTAGTGAGTTATTGGAAAGTGTTGGTTTGACAAAATCAAAGATGGAGCATACAATGCCAGGGTTAGATTTTACTTTGTTGACACTTTCACAGAAACTTTTCCAGCCCACTTTTGCATTCTAATTAATTTATTGATCTATGGAGAGATCAATATAAATTGAAAATACATAATCACACAAGTACACAAGGAGATAGAAGTCAGCACAATGTTTTCTGTCTGGACACATGTTCTGAATTTGAGAGAACGTGAGGAAGAGAGAGAACTTGAGAGAACATAGGAGACTTCATATGGCATGAGCTATTTTGGAAAATAACCATTAATAAAACTCTGTTTCCATGACAAACTGAACTGTGAAACTACTTCTAACTTGTTCTTAATTTTTTGTTTCAAGGCTTGTTTGGTTAGGTTTGTGTTTTGGGGTTTTTTTGTTTATTTGTTTTTTGGTTGTTGTTGTTTGGGGGGGTTGTTTGTTGCTTGGCTGTTTTTTAATTTACCTTAAAATTGTTCATTTGCTTTATGCTTGTTTTATTTTGTACTGTGCCTTGATATCATAACAGCAAAATCTTAAAGGACATGTGCTACAAGCAACTTAACTGAACTGATTTCTAGATCAGTCTCCTTTTGTATTCAAATGAAACAGCTGGACACAAGCAGACAAGACTTTGAAACGAATAGAGGTAAGAGATTTCAGTCAGTCTTGCAGCAAAACAAAATGAGCAGCATGTCTAAGCTTTTAGTTTATCTTTTAGTGTGGCAGTGAATATTTAGTGCATGCTATGAAGTCATGCAAGAATGCAAAAATCAGGAAAATATGGTCTAGATTTTGGCAACTTCAGAATCCAAAAGCAGAATTTCAGAACTTGAGAATTCATGTTTCTGACAGCACTTTTAATCTCCATTTGAAATCTCATTACAGCCTGTGAGGAGGATATTCCAGTGCTTGAGCAGCTCCAGTCAGCAGAGCAAACAAAGGCTATTGCAGGAATGGGTGTGACATGGCAGAGAGAGGTAGGTCACCTTGCAAAAATTTAATAGAGGAGGAACTCCTGTTTTCTGTAGCTTTGCTATGGGTTTGGTACAGTGTTTATGTATGACCTCTCTTGATAGCATCTCAACAGCTTTCCATCATCTCCTGTGCGTACTTCTAGAGCCCCTGGTGAGGCTGGGAGGTGCAGCCTTGTACCTGTACAGGAGATGAGAAAAGCCATATGATTGTGGAGGTCTTTTTGACAGGACTGGGAGCTAAGTCAAGTTTTCACAGACTAGATAAGTTCTTGTGCATTAGCTATTCCTTTTCTCCAGCAAAAAGTCCACAAAGTAAGATGTCCTGTTGTGGGTTTTGGAGAAAGTGAAGGGCAGTGGCCTTAGGGAAGGAGCCCGAGGTGCCTCATAGCACTAACAAGTCTGGAAGGGATAAACAAAGCCCTGCCCAGGTCCATGTTAGAGAGCAGAGAGAACAGAAGAATGTGACAAAGCTGGTCAGACCCGTTTCCCATGCTGGGATTTTTTTAGCACTTGGCAAAGAGGGGAGAAGTAGCTCTTGTCTGGCTGCTCCTCTGTGGTTTTGCTCTCGAGGTATTTGTAGGGCATTGACATGTGGGCACCTGGGCCTTGGTTGTGTGAGTTCAGCAAGAGGCAGCCCTGCAGCTCTCCCAAGCTCCCAGCTTCCACCCACAGCACTTGCAGCATCAGGAGTTAACCCTGAAGGCAGTTGGCATTCAGATATTGGGGAACTGGCACAGAAACAAGCAAATGGTCTAACACCTCCCTGGGAATAAACTGTACCCTTTCCATGACTCAAGGCATCCTTGAGTGCTCCCTTACTCTCTGCATGGAGTTGGGTAAATATCCAGCACTGTCAATATTGTGATGCTGTGATGGATTTAGAGGCACCAGCATTGTCCAGAAAATAGCACCTCACTTGTCAGTGGAGTCTGAATTTCCCAGTACAGTTTTTTCTTCTTAATACCAAAATGCAGTCTATTAAAGTAAAACATTAAATGCCTTCAAAGGCTCCTTTACTTGCACTGTTCATGTTCAATTTAGAGGAACAGCCACCTGGCACCTGCAGCTGAGTTGTCCAAGGTTCAGGGATATTTTGGTATATTGTTGGTGTTCAACAGTCAGAAGGACCAGTGACATGCTAGAGCAGTGGTGTCTCTGGCCACAAAAAGTGGCTCTTAGGCAGTTAGGAAAATGAATTTTGGTTTTTAGTTCAGTAAATCAGAGAGCATCTGAAGAAATTATAAGGCTTTTACTGAAAGTTGTAGGGCACTGATTTAACAACATGGGAATCAGACCATAAGTCCATCTGGCCTTTCATGGGCTCTTTCCTTTCTACATTATTATCATTTAATTGTCATAAATGTACTAGACCCCCTGCTTGTTCCCTGAGGAGGTCTCACATCCCAAAAAATATCTCCAAGGTATCTGAGTGAAACTGAGAGCTGAGCTGGCCAGGGAGGACCTGGATGAGATGCTGTGCTTGCAAAGCACATTGCTGACCCTAGCGCTAGGTCCCAGGCAGTAGAATGCTGTGCAGATGACTCCAGTGCTAGAGGATGTTCACAGGGGAGAAAGGACATTAATTGTTCTTCTGTTTCACCCACACGTATTTTACATTGCTCCAGCTTTGTGAGGCAGATTTCTTTTCTAGGCAGAGCCTAGTAGAGGGCATTTGGGAATCAAGGATTTGGGAGTTACCTCGGTACAGGGGTCTACAGCGGAATTGTTTTGTGCTGGCTGTGCCTCACGCAGCCTGTGCCTGGCAAGCAGGAAAACAAAAGGCTGTGGTGTTTGTTCAAGGTTGCTGAGAATGTTAATGAAAGGCAATTAGAAGAAATGTGCTGGTGAGTCCCCATGTATTAATCTTTATTAGAGTTACATTTTCCCTTGCAAATGTGACATGCCATCAGGTTTGTGTCTCCAGAGTGTGCTTTGTGGGACATTACAGGAGCGGCGTGCAGCGTTCCCAAAGCAGCTATTAATTTCCCTAAAGCACTTAGAGCAGACAAGGCTTGCAGAGCACCAGCTTCCCCCAGCCAGGGTGGCACCTGAGCCAGCAGCGGGTGGGGACGCTGCTGTCACTGTTGTTCATGCCAACAGCAATGAACCATGGCTACCATTCACCAGGGCGGCCAGGCTGAAACGAAAATCACATGGTGTGTTTTGTACACGGAGGTAGCTTCTCCTCTTAGCCATTTCTGTTTGAGCAGTAACCACTTCAGTGTGGCCACAGCAGTGAGCTGTGAGCAGTGAAACGTTCACAGCTGTAGGAGCGGCAATGCAAGCTGTGTTCCTTCTCTCAGCAATCTCCCTTTTCACCCAGTGTAAACTATGACCACCAGACAGGCAAGTTCCTTTTGTTGATTATTCGGAGGCTATACAAGGGCACCTGGGTCCCAACAGTCCCATGGGGTCACACTGGTCAGTACTTTTCCAGATGCCACATAACTTCCTCAGTTATGGGGTGTGTGATGATCTGACGTGACCACAGATGTAGCGGGAAGTAGGCTGTAGGGCCTTTAAGGACACCAGACAGTGTCCCACTGTCAGATTGTTATCATTGTCACACCAAAGGCCACGTTCTCCAGCACCTCACAAACGGTTTTGCTAACAGGAACGTCTTATTGCATTTGTACCAGGTTGCAGGCACTTTATACTGTAACAAAAGTGAACAAATGTGCAAAAACATCAGGGTTCTCCCTCTTTTTGTGATTTCCCTCTCAGCTTGGTGGTTTTGTTCCTGACAGGCACATTTTAAAGATCAAGAATGACCCCAAGGAGCACTTTATCTCAGATGCGTAGGAACATCCATCTGGCTCTGACCCAGAGCCTGTGGGAAGCCAGTGCCAGCTCCATCACGCACAGAAGGGGCAGGGGACTCTGCAGGTAGCACAGAGTGGGTAAGCGCTTTTAAGACCTTTCTTTTATGTTTTGAAATGCAAAACTGAAAGCAAGTCTGAAATAATTCCTTTTTATCCCTTTTAAATGCTTCCATAGTCCTTTGGAAAACCTCCACCATATAAAATGTTTCTCTCTATCCTTGCTTCCATAGTGCTCAAAATCATCTACTCCAAAGGTAGCTCAGTGAATATTTCCACAAAATGAAATGTGTGTTGCGATACCACTCAAACTCATTTTGGTGACCTCAGAAGTTCATGCCCTGCAAAGAAAGCTCAGAGATGTTTTTGTTCAGGCTATTTTGCATCCCGTCATAACTCAAAGCCAGGTTAATGTTTCACCTTGGGCTGCAGTAAACGAGATAAAACAGTATTCTATCATTCACAGAGTAACGACAGTTACCCTTTTACTTTGTCCACACTGCTCTGTTGTGCTGATAAAGGAAAAACCCATTGCATAATCCTTCTAACAACAGCTGAGACTATTTTTGAGCACAAAATATGTCTCTGTACTGTATTGCCTATGGCTGAGGCAGTTTAAGACTGCTAAGGCTCAGCCTATTCTAGGTGATGAGAGCTGGCAAACCGCTTACTACTATTTTGCAAGCCAAATCTAAAACTAAATCCATGCAAATCTTAAGGTGGCATTTCCACCTCATTTCGTTTCACTCAAAAGCAGGAAATGAATCTTGGGAATTACTGTTTTCTATGAGTAAGCTTTTCAGAGATGTCCTTTCCAATGGAGATATCAAACACATGCACATCTGGCCCCAGTGCAGCTGACAGAGATCTGCCTGAATGATTTGTCACCAAGGAGCAGTGCCTGCCATGCTGGAGCTCATCTTGAGTGAGTAGCCATGGGATTGGGACCTGGCATGTAAACAGGGAGCAAGAACTTCAGGTAAGACCTTGGTCTGTGTCCTTTTACCTATTTGATGGTGGTGCAGGTGGATAACAGGTCTCTAAGCTTCTCCACTACCCAGAACTCCTCAGCTCAAAAATAACATCAAGTAAGAATCAGTGTTCTTGAACAGTGACCATAGCAACATATGTGTCACTTATAACCAACATCCAGCTACTGCAGAAGCAAAGCCCTGGAGTGTGTCCCCAGGGATCAGCTCTCTGTGACTATTTGGGACATTGAAAAACCAGAGAATCTGGCCCTGGGAACACTGCTGCAGTGCTTCATGAGCAGCACAGAGCTGCTGGCGGGCAGGGGTCCTTGCTGCACTGTCACCTCCCTGAGGCATTATGGCTGCTCTGATGGACGCTGCCATGCTGAATCCCACCTATAAGAGCCATCTCATCTGGAGAGAAGCATGAGGCATTCATGTACCAATTTGAGGTGACACAGGGACTGGAGCTGGGCACTAAGGGTGCCTGTAGGTGTATCCTACTCTGTTCACATCAGACATCTGGTGAAGTGGGAAGCACGGATCACAATCTGCATTTACGCGTTCCCTGGGAAAAGGCCTCCACTGATGGTCTTGGCTGACCTGCACTGCAGACAGGGATGGGAAGCATAGCCAGGGACCAGGATGGCACAGACCAGAAAGTGGTTCCTGTGCAGCTGAAGGAGCCTGGTTTGAGATTTGTGGGCGCTTTATTATTCCACACAAACAAAGCACACTGGTAATGACCAAGTGGCTTATTTGTTTTGCTGCTGTAGGCACTGTTGTCAGGTTGTAAATAAGTCTGCAGTATAAGATGACACTTCTGCTCTCAGCCTCCTCTTTCCGCCCTGTCTTTCAGGCATTTATTTTAGGAAAGCTAGAAAGGTGAGTTACACAAGGAGTCTGGACTGACAGTCACCTTAAATGCTGAAAGGGGGAAAAAACACAGCTGGTATGATGGTGTTTGGCTCCAGGCCACTGCTGTAGCAGTGCCATCATTTTGCGCTGCTGCACACTGGGCAGCCACTCCTTTCTGCAGGAAGTGCCCAGCAAGAGCTCAATCTTTATGCCCCTTTGTGGCAGGGGTGTCACTGCTCTTTTGGAGCCACTGCTGTTTCAAGCTGCCAGGAACCCAACACATAGCTACAGAAAATAAATATGGTATGAGCTGATTGGTTAATCTGTGTTTTCTAGTCCAGCAATGAATTCTGCTTTGGAGAGGCAGAATTGAAGCAGCAGGCAGGCTGTAGAACCAGATCAGAGCTGACGTGTTCCTCCCTTCCTCAGCCCTCTGCTAGCACAGAGATCACCCTATTAAGGAATAATCTCCCCAAGTTCCAGCTGACCCCAGCCAGGATCACTGCAGAGCCCAGCCAGCAGTTGGAGACAGAGCAGGAAATCCCAGGTGGGAACAGGAGGGGGGTGGCAGAAACAGCATGGAAGGGGATGGCCACCTACCTGCCATACTCCTGAGAAGCCAGGAGGGTGCACACAGCTGGGAAGTCACTGTTTTAATCTTGATTTTTGACAAATTGCTTTAGAACTTATATTACTGCACTTGCCCATTATCTTAAGAGCTAAGTGACCCTAGCCCTGTGCTAGCTGTGGATGGTGTCTGCAGGGGTTGTTCCTGGATGAAGGCTGGGCAATGGGATCAGCACATAGGGCACCTCATGTTTGGGGCAGCAAAGCTGATGGCTGCATGTGGCTGATGAATGTGAGATCCGTGGGGAAGCTGAGGCAGATGGGATGTCTCTGACCTGGGAGCAGCAGCTGGCAGTGGTGTCCAAAGGCCCGTTGTGGCACAGGCACAGCAGTGAGCTCTCAGTCTTGGGATGTGGGAGCTCAGTGAGGGTGCCACCTCCCCACCTCCAGACAGGCTGCACCCTCTCTCCCAGTCTGCATCCTCGTTTTCTCTCAGTTCCTCCCTTGAGTAAGCTGGGGTCACATTTATCCCAGTCCTCAAGGGTGCTGAGAAGTATGTTGAGATTCTGTAGTAAAAATGTAGGCTGACATTCCTGAGAGGAGTGTCACCAGCCCAGAGCTCTCTGCTGCAGTGCTGGGAGTGCAGCAGCAGCAGTGCAAAGGCAATGCCACAAAGAGGAGTCACAGAGGTGAGGGCTGCTGCCAAGATGATCACCATGAGCCTCTTGTCAAATTCCCTGTGTCTAAGTGTCTCTTTGGGTGGCTTTTGTTGGAGTGTCTGTCTAAGCAGCAGGGGCCTTTGGCGTGAACTGCAGCTCTCCTTACAGGTGACAGTGTGGCTTCCACATTTCACAGTCCATTCATGGACATAAAGGGGGCAAACCCTCTGACAGGGGCTTGGGGTGATGAATGGGCTTGTGCAGGCTTCATGTTTGGTTAAAATTACAAACACCTGCTAAGGCTGAAGCTGTATTAACAGACAACCTGTGAATTATGGGGTCTTTTAGGTATATGTGAGTAGAAGCTGGGGAGTTGCAGGCTGAAAGACTCTCGCTGAGTAAACCAGTGCCACTTCAGGCCTCATGGGCTTTTATGTGATATGGCCTTGGCTGAAGTGAAGAGTAGCACAGTGGTCTGGCTTGATATTTCTTCTCAGCGTTTAGGGCATAATACAGGAAAGTTGCAGTAAGCATTGCTGAAGTTCTCTAAGCATGACCAGTCGAGATAGCTGCAGCAGAGAAAGCAGGTTTGCAAGGCTGCTGCACTCTGTGCCCCCAGCACAGCTCACAGCTCCTCCTCAGCACATCCAGCGCTGCGGTGTGTGTCTTTGCAAAGTGAGTTCTGCACTCCAGCTTGGCAGCTCTGGCTCAGTTTCCACTGATTGGGAATTCAGGTGCCCTGACAGTGCAGGCACTACAGGGTCCTGGCTGCACAAAGCAATTGAAAAACTCTGGTTTGCCAAAATTCAACCTGGGGTCAATGGCAGAATGGCTCCCTCCAGCCTCGCAGATCCAGGTGAAGTTTCTCAGAATGGGTCACTCACGTCCAGGCTGCCAGCACCCACACAAGCAGGCAGTAATGCAGTGCTGCTGGCCAGGGATACCAGCCTGCTCCTCCTTGTGGCTCTTGCCATGCCCCCTGCAGTCCGCACGGGTGTGGAGCTGATGGTGCTGGGCTTGCCCCAGCCTAGGGCTGATGTGATCTCAGCCCCAGAGCTGCCTCTGCAGTTGAGCAGAAATCTGTGTACTTGCAGAACCAAAACTGCAGCCCCTGGATAAGAAAACCTAACAAGTTAATTTTCCAAAGATGTCCTCCTCCCTTCCGAAAGGGATGCCTTCAGCTCAGGACAGAAGTCCATTTAAAACAAAAGACTAATGAATATGGTAGCCCTTCCTCTTTTGCAAGTTTAAACACCTCATCTTTCCTTCGAGAACAGCTCTAAATCATTTTATTTGCAAGCCCTAAGCAGGAATTTGTATTCATGGTAAGACATTTATTGAGTTAATTTATTTAAGGCTGGGGCATAATTTCTAATAATGGAAGAGTCCCTAGGCCCAGTGAAATTGTCTCCTTGATAGGGCATTAATATTTTAAGGGGTTATAATACTTTGTCAATTGATCTGTGTCTTTTAGGAGTAGGTTAGCAGTTATTGACGAGCACTCGTAGGAAGAATTGTCTCAAGATGGTGCTGAGCAGAGCAGTGCCTGCCACAGGGCCATGTCACCGTGCTGGCTGGGATGGGGCTCAGGCTGTGGGTATAAGTGTGCCAATTTAATGAGGAGGAAAATGCAGTGCAAATCTGCGGAGCTGGTGCAGCCCCAAGCTCAGGGAGCAGCGTGGGGGAAGCCTGTGGCAGCTGTGCATGTGCGGGAAGCTGGCTATGATCAGCTCCTGAGCAGATGACAGCAGTACTGGTCTGAGCAAGGTGGTGTTGGCACGTGTGCTGCAGGAGGCTGGCTCATCTTGGCAGATAGTCTGTTACTGACAGCAGTTAAGAAACAAATAACTTGACCTCCAAGTACCTGAATTTCTCCATTCTTAGAAATGGGGAATATTTATGCTATTTCCACAGTGATTATAATTAAAAAAAGAAAATAAAAGTGAAGTCTAAATAAAGCCCAAACATTCTGGCTTGTTTCCCTGCTCTGTGAAATGCCACGTTGCTCTACAAAAGGTGGTGCTGAATGGGAACATCAAACCAGACGCAGATTAAATACCTTTAGGTAAAGCCTGCCTCAGGGAAGAGGTGACAGGACTGCTGGGGCCCAGACAGAGGCTGATGGGGCACATTCAAAGCCCACCAGCCCAGGCTGAGGGTACCCAATCATGGCAATGCAGTGGTCTGAGAAAGGGGACAACATGAGCAAGTGGTGCAAAGCTGCCACCAAACTGTTGGCAAGACCTCACAAACCTACAAGAATACGGAGGTGGCTTCAAAGGCCTTAGAACCCACAGAGGCACCTAGTCGGTGGGAAGCAGTAAATGCAGGAACTTTAGAGTATCTGGAGGTGGCTCAGTGTCAGGCCACAGCTTTCCTCCCAGGAACTCCCTGAACACTGGCACACATGTCCTCTGCTACATGGCACAAGGCACAGGCTTTATTGTGGATATTGAGGACTTATAGAGGAGAAATGAAAGCTGGTGTTGAGGGACATGCAGCTGCTGTGCCTGCAAGAGCAAAACAAATGTGTTGAAGAAAAAAGTGGCCACGGAGGCATTCAAAACATTATGTGGCTGGTTTTCCCTTAAAACCTTGCTGTGGTGAGGAGACTTTCCCTGCCCTACAGAAATTCAGACTAATAGATGTGTAAGATGAATGATAATGTCTGAACTGTGCTCCTTGGGGCCCCATACGATATTCCTTTCTACACTCTCATTTGTCAGTGTGTTGTCAACCCTTCAATTAACAAGTCGCTGGCAGCTCTCCTCATCCTTACTGTTCCCTTCAGCCATGCTGGGTCCTTTCCCCTCCTTGGCAAGGCACTGCTGAGACTGCCACACCACGACACCAATCTGCTCAAAGGAGGCAGATGCTCAGAGAGAACAACAAAATAAAGTGATTCTGTCCATCACTGCTTTCCTCCTCTGAGAGGTCAGCAAGTTCATCTTGGAGGGGTGGGCCATGGCACAGAGCAATTGCTCGACTAAATCATACGGCTGCTTAACAGCCCTAGGGGTCTGCCTGCACAGCACACTTCAGAGACAGAACAGAACTGCTGTGATGAGCCAGCACAGGGCTACAGCGGAAACTGCTTCCCTTTGTCATAGCAAAGATGAGCAAGAAAAAAACAATCCCAAATTACCCAGCATATCTGCAGAGCTCTTACCTTATATGTGCCTGTCGCTTGGAAACAATTTCCATGAGTTCACTGAGGCCTTTGTGGCTCTGCTGGAGCTTTTGGTGTATTGACCATAATGTGAGAATAATCAGAAACAAAATACCTGATGTATTGACTCGCTGTATTCTCTTATTTTTGTGCCCTTCTAATTCCACTCAGTTTAAATGACACATGCTCCTTCATTCTTCCCAAATTCTGCTCACATGAGACTTTCCATAATAATTAACTTCTGATTCCCATTTTCTCCTCCAGCACACCCAGAACAGAGTGGAGCACTCAGCAGAGTGCTCTTGCTTTATTTAATGCTAATGTAATGAGTACCTGCAGTCATTTTACACCCACAGGTCAGAAGGTGCTCAGGGGACACTACTTTGTGTCCCATGAGGGAGTTAATCGCGTGTGTGCTTATCTCAGCTGATGGGAACACGACTAATTAGGTAAAATACCTGCACACACAATGGAGGAGACTCAGGGAGCAGAACTGCTGAGGTGGGAGGGACCATATATATAGGGTTACAATTACAGGGCTGGCAAGTAGAGAGCAAAGTCATAGAAAGCAACGTTGCTGGGCTTGTGACCTGCCTGGCTGTTGGAGGAGGGAAGATGAAACTCCTGCGCCCAGCCCTGGATCCCTGCTTGCCGTGAGGGGCAGGGCTGCCTGGTGAATGAAACCTGAAGTCATTGCCCAATATGACCAAGCAGACAACTGTGAACTCACGGATCTGCAGCCACTGGAGACTGGAAACTGCAGGCAAGTGAAGATTAGAGAGAGGCAGAAGGTATCTAGTACAGGAGAGAAAGAGCTGCCTGCAGCACACCACACTTCTGCATAGAATTGCAATCAGTTCTAAATGTTTTTGTACATTGTGTTTGCTTAAACAGACTCAGTGAATTGACCAAAGAGAAGCCCACATTGACAATCTGGAGGAAGAATTCAGTTCACGTAAGTAATTCTCAGAAACCTTTTTTATATAATCTAAGACTTTCGGTATGCTTTTAAAGACCTCTGGCCTGCAAGTTGGAGGTAGATCTGGGTACTGTGGGTGGGCAAATGTGAGCACAAGCCACAGCTTCCCACCAGCAGCCTGAGGGACAAGAGTCTGCATATTGAAAACATAAATGCATTACTTGGGCATGATTTGAGCGTCCTTATGTATGTATGGAACCTAATTTTATGTAAACTCTTTTTGTGTCCCAAAGCTGCTTCTGACTGTCATTGGAATAGCTGAGATAGGAACCAGGCCTTCAGTTTGTGGGGTGTTAAGTAACAGGCCTGGTTCCTCTCCTCCTGCTGAGAGCAGTACTAGGTATAAAGTCTGTGTATATAAACATACATGGCACACACAGTACTGGCGCATGTGAAATCAGCAACAGGCTCAGTGACTGTACATGCCTGATGTTGGTTTGCCCCACACAGCTGGGCACTCCTCATGAGTGCAGGTGCTGCTCTGTCACCTGCTGTGGGGGTGAGAGTCAGCTTTGCACCAAAACACAGCCAGAGCTGCCTCCAGCAGGTGAGTGCCATAGCCTTAGAAGGTCATCCTTACCATGCCTCCTGCTGCTGCTGGAACTGAGAGGTCATTTTTCATGTGATGTAATGACAGTGGCAAGGATGGAAGGAATGCATTTTTTATCAAGAGCACAAGTTCACAGAAGTTCTTGAAGGATTACTGCAAGTACCATGAAGCCACCTGTTTAACTGTCCATAGTTCCAGGTAACCACTCAAGGCAATTGAAAAAAAATACCAAACCAAACATGCAAACACCACCAAAGACCAATAAACAAAAAAGCAGACGTGCCACTGCGCAGCCAACTCTCAGCACTGGTATCACACCCCACCACAGCAAGCACGTGCCTTGCTGGAGCCTGAGTTCACACAGCATCTGCTTTGAAACACACCTCCTGCTCTTTAGGCTAAAACCAGGTCAATAATGACCTTCTAGACTTGGTCAGATTATTAAACAACCTGCCTGGATTTAGATTTGTTCAAGATTTAGATTTGTCTGAAGCATTCAAAAAGGGCAAGCAGATTATATCTGTCTTACATCAGTCAAAACCTCTTCTAGATAAACAAATATGTTGCCCTTGAAGTGATGTTTGGCAAAGGCAGCCAAGTCTGATGCCAGGCTGTATGATGATTTTTGCATCCATCATTTTGTAATTGTGTTTGGCAACTGTCGCCTTTGTATCACTAGCCAAAGAAAGCTCAGCATGGAATGGTGTAGCCAAGAAGTGGTAACAAAGCTGGAAATTCCCTGTTGGTATATTCTCCTGGAAAGTTATTCCACAGAATTGAATACAAGGAGCAAAAGGGGAATCTCTGACTCCATCCACCCTTCTCCATGCAGCACCATTCCTGCAGAATGCAGAGCCAAGACACAGCAGAGCCAAACAATTCACTCTTGCCACGTCTGAGGTTGAGTATCTTCATGTGACATCACATATTCACAGGTTGCATTGAGTTGGAAGAGACCCTCAAAGATCATCTTGTCTAAGCCCCCTGCACTCAGCAGGGACACTTCCAACTAGATCAGGATGCCCCAGGCCACATCGAGCCTGATCTTGAATGCCTCCAGGGATGGAATTACATCTCTGGACAACTTGTTCCAGTATTTTACTACTCTCATTGTAAAGAACTTCCTTCTAACATCCAGCCTAAATCTACCCTGCTCCATTTGTAAACCATTGCTCCTCATCCTAACATCCATCAACCCCTGTCCTGGGAATCAAAGTTCATGTGAAAACACCTCACTGAAAATAGCTGCCTACAATTTTCATTGGTGTTCTTACTGGTGTTTGGTTCAGGTGGGCTGAGTTGTGAGGGTGCCCCAGGTGCCATGGGGTTTGCACAAGGATCAAGCCTGTGGGACACAGGCTCTCCCCTGGACCGCTTGTGACCCACTGCTGCCTGCAGCGTAAGAGGTCTGTGGTGCTTCCTGCAGAGCTTCACTGTCAGCGTGAGGGAAATAGACAAATTATTCCTGAGTTCATTATGAAAATCCTAACTTTGTGTACTAAGTAGAGACAACAGCTAAACAGGCAAATTCAGCTCAACCCAGTTTTATTTCAGCAGTTATTTTGTCTCTGTCCCTAGGCAGGTTTTATTCTGAGGTGCACACGTGCCTGTCACTTGTTCTGCTCTCCGAGCAGTTTGGGTCTAGTAAAATCACCTAGTGATTCACCTTAAGCTTAGTCAGCTAGTCGATGAGCTAGGTTTTAGGAATGGCTTTTGAGACTCTGATTAATGCTCCAGGCATTGCCTGGCACTGGAATGTCATCAACCAGCAGAAAATCAAAGAATATGCTACCTGCTGCTCTGTGCAGTGAGACACAGACACTAAGTGGGAGGTGAGGCAGGACTGCAGTGATGCTTGCTGGTTTCCCTCCCAGTTCAGCACTGGTGGAGGTGAAGGAGCATGTCACCATGGGTCACACCAGCAGTGGTGCAGAGGAGCCTGGGTACCATGCCAGGCCCTGTCAGATAAGGGTGCACATCTCCACTAGCTCACACCTCATTTCCCTGAGAAACAATTACTGAAGCTGCCAGTGATTTTTTTCCTCTCCACCTGTTTTTGCTTACCACTCCTTCTTCAAAGCAGAGAAATTAAGTGAAATTAAGGAAGTACAGACTGAACTGCAGTAGGACACACTCTGCTGTTGCTGGTTGGTATAAAGAGGCATTGGAGTGGGCTGCCCAGGGAGGTGGTTGAGTCACAAACCCTGGATGTGTTCAAAAGTCATTTGGCATGGAACCTGAGGATATGGTTTAAGGGTGAACTGTGCAGAGAAGGGATAACTCTTGGACTTGATCCTGAGGGTCTTTTCCAACTTGAATGATTCTGTGATTATTCCATGAAATTCTCTGGAAGCAGATGCAGGCTTCCCAAGAGGGCTCTAGCTGGATGTATGTCACTGTGATACTTGCATCTTTGTACAATTTTCACAGCCGATAGTGAGAACATGGAGCTGAGTGAGCAAGCTGTTATATTCTCAGGGCTTTCTCTATCTCTGAGTCTATCTAACGAATAATTTTGTCCAGAACTCTCGTTTTGGAAGCAATCTCTCCACCAGTTGTACTAGAACTGCCTTCATGAATACTGCTGTTCTGCCATGGCCTGTGCTGTGCTTTCACAGAATCTCAGAACCAGAGAGAAATAGCCAGATTAAAAAGTGTTTAGGTTTTTTTTCCTGTTGGAATAAACTTAAGTCCTTTACTAGGCAGAGAAATGTACATACAGGATCTTATAATAGTTTCTTCCCAGAGTAGTGTGCTAATGAAATTGGTAACCTCTGATGACAGCACTACAGAAGCAGAATTGCAATTGCATTGATACACTGAATGATAAATAAATGCTTTAGTTATATTCAACTCTGGGCACTGCTGTCACCTTCTCCTTGCCCATAAGTTCTTTGCTGTGTCTCATTTCTAGCTCTTACAGATTCCCTTCTCACTGTCTTGCGGACTTTGATGCATGTATTTTCTTCATGGCCATCCTCTGAAAAATGAAAACAATATTTTCCTTGTTTTGCAAAGAATTAGCAGAGTCAGAGAAATGGAGACTCTGAAGTTCACTTAGGTCTGTGGCGGCAGCAGCAGCTATAAATTGATCCCAGTTGATTTGTTTCAGCTGTCCTCACTAGGCAGCAGTAGCAGCACACACTTCAGTGCTCATTTCACTTTAACTGAAGACACAAGAGAGTCCCAAAAAAGCTTTTACTACATAAGAAGTCACCATCTATTAGTCATCACAATAAATCAAATCTTCTGCTTTTTTTTTTTTCCCAGAATAATGTCTTAGTAACTAGGATCAGGTAGAACAAAACTGTTCAGAAGCTTACTCCGATGCACCAGAATGCTAGTAACTACAGCCTCTGTGCAAAACAGGGTTCTGAAGGGTGCTCCTGGGGGGCTCTTCAGATGAAGCTTGTGAATGCTAATTTGCACAATTACCCTTTCTTCCCAGAAGTTCTTTAAACTACCTGGACTAATCCCATCAAAACTGTGGTCTAACACCGCTGTGAGGAAGTGAATGATTCTCTCACGCTGCAGTGACGTCAGCTCAATGACATCAGGAAATATCTGAACACCACTTTCAGAGGATGGGTTAGAACTGCAAAGCCTTGTTAGAGATCCAGAGGGTAGACAGATATTAGAGCACGTTTCTCTAGTGAAATGCCTTAATATTTTTGGTGCTTCAGTGCTCAGGTGGTTTTACTGGCTCTGTATGGGCAAACATGTTTCACTTGCCTGGCGCCCTGCTGTCCCATGGTACAGCACTAGAGCTGTACAACTAACTGAGAAGAAGACCATCCTTTGGGCTGTACTGAACTGCTACAGGAAGAACCTAACCCAAGCAGAAAATTCCTAATATTTGGGTCACTGTGGAATGACCAGGTTTAAAGTCGAGTCCCTAACTGCTGTGCATGGTGAGAAAGGCACCAAATCTGAAGCTGGGATCTTGCTGTCACCGGTGCCAAGGCACAGGGACTAAAGATTTGCATAGTTATTTCCAATTTTTAACAGTATAACTGAGAGGAAGACTCCATCCAAGAGGGAGGTTACCTTGCTGGTATCTGCAGGAAATCTGTGACACACTTTAAAGAGTGCAGTGGAGCAGGTACTGCAGTACTGTGTCCAGCTCAGATTAATGGCGGCTGAGTAACAACTTCCCCTTGGCAGTGCCATACTCACCACAGGAGCTACTGGAGGCAGCACACACAGGCTGTGTGGCAGAGTGCCAGGGTTATGCTCAGGGAAAGCTGTGCAGCCGGTGCAGTCTTTCAGGCAGGGAGCAAAAATGCAGAGCAGGCACAGGTAAGAGCTGCCTCTCATGGTGCCTTCTCCAAGGCCAACAGAAGCCCATGGGAGCCTTGGGCCAGGCACCAAGATTTGGTTCCACTCCTGGAAAAGGCAACAAAACCTATTTAAAGTGGAATGATTTCATCCTGTACTGCATGCTGAGTGACTTGGCATCATGTTAATAGTATGGGTTTATCCCAAGTACAAGCTAACGGACCACAGAGCTGAAGCACTTCTGTGGAGCTGATTAGTGGAATCCTGGACTAAAAGATGCTGAATCTGTTGGATGCAGGCAGGATCTCCCTTGGCTTCAGTTTGAATGCCTCTAGGATCAATCTAAACATTTTCTATTTAATAAATCCCTTCTCATGGTGACATTCTCAGCACCAGCTAATCACCATCCCATGGTGAAAGAAGAAAAGCCTTTTCTAAAACAAAGTGGCAGCTACAATTTGGTGACCTTGTCAAGGACTTCAGGACCTGAGTTGTCGCTGGTGTATTTTATGTGGAAGTGTTAAGATAGCACAGTGCTGAAAAATGACACAAGCCGGGGAAAAGGGCAGGAGCTACTATGTGCTGGGAACGTTAAGCATCACAGAGTGGGGTTCTGGCTGCACAGGTTTTTTTTCCTGTTGCCTTCCCTTAAAATAGTTTTTCTTGAACCAGTGAACTTTGCCTTTCTTTTCTGCTTCACAGGCAGGCAGAGCAAATACAGAAATAATCTCCAGAGATGTTCTGCAGATATTTTTGCCTCTTCAGTCTTTGTCTTTTCCTTCTAACCCAAAGGTAAGCAGAGCATTTGCTTTGTTTTACAGGGAATGTCTGAATTGTGTTTCATACAGATAATGTGAGTCAAAAGGAAATTACCCTTCCAACGGTCTAGCCCATCCAAAGAAAGTTAGGTGTAGGAAAGGACAGAATACAGCAACCTGCATAGGTGCCCAGAGCACAGTATGTACATTAACAGTGCAACCCTTATTTCCTGTTGAGAGCCACAGCAGGGCAGTTTCCACTGGAAATGCCTCCCACGTGGCTCCCAGCTGGGTTATCACCAGTCCTGCAACCACAAGTCCTGCATTTTGTGAATGATTGATGTTTATGCTGTGCACAAACTGGCTCCGTTCTGCTACAAAGTCCTTTTAGGTCTAAAACTTATAGCAGAATTCCAAGGTCTTAATCTAGCTTTAAAGGGAGCAGAAAGAAAAAGTATCATCAGAGCTTTGCTACGTTTCTTGCTCTGGGGTGTCTCTGCCTCTCACCTCCTTCAGCCCTACACAGAGCTTAACAGTTGTCTCATTTACATTTTCATCGAGTACATGGCCGCAGAAGGACACTGCACCACAAACCTTCCCCTTCTGCAGTCCAGAGCTCTGTCTCTCCAGCTGTCTGTGTGACAGGCATTGATTCTGACACTGTAATTCAGAGCTGACCCCTCTGTAGCATGGCAGCTTGGGGTGGTTCAGCCCACAAGGTTTTGGTGGTGTCTCTGAAGTGCTCACTGCTCCACCTCTCCCTTCCTACTCTACTCAGAGGTTTTACTCCTTGAAGTAGCTGTAGGGGCACTGCCTGACACTAACAGGAGGATGAAAGCTTCTGTCAGGGAGTGGTGATGAGAGAGGAGGAGCTGCTGGTCAGTAAGACTTGTGAGAAGCAGGAGGAAAATAAAGTGTCTGTTCTTTATATAGACTGTACAAGAAGGAGTGGGAAGGGGGAAATTATGGGATGTCTAGAACTTGCTTGTCTGCAACATTCTAAGAACATCTTTAAGCTACCACATGTGCACATCCGTAGCTATCAGGTGAAGTAATTTGCTGTTTTTCCACCTTTTCAAAGTGCCAGTTATTCAGCTGAGGCAAGCAAACTAAACTTACGATCTCAGAGATCTATTTATTAAGAATTTTATGCAGCTCGTTTGCTTGCTTGAGCACAAGCTGGAAACACAGCTGGGGCTGCACACACATAACAGTACCTATTTGTGTCCCCAGAAGGTGCTCCCTGGGCCATGTATCCAGCTCACGCAGTGGTGACAGAACATCCCTCCCTGGATTTGAGAACCTCACCATGGGATACAACAAATACCTCAGGCCCTACTTTGGTGGTACGTTAGCTCTGTGCATTTGACCATTTGAAGAAGAGTCTGTAAGGCTTGTGTGAAGGGGATAGCATGCTTTCAGCTTTCTTTAGGGCTCCACAAAGTTGTGTTTCTTTTAAATGAGCTAGCAGCCAAGGCTACTGTCTTTTCTGTGCACCCACTCTTGTCTTGCATGGATTGTGTGTGCATGTATAAGGCATGAGAACATGGCCATCTATGGGGTTAAGAACAGGGAATTTATAAGTCTCAGTATCTTTATGAAAGAGCTGACAAGGTAACTAAATTCTGCTTTGTTCACCATCTGACCCTTGTGATTTACTGCTTTATTTTTGTTCATGTATATCTATTTAGTAAATCATTGGTTATAGAGGGGGGAAAAAAAAACACCACTCTCCTTGCCTGAAATACTGACCTTTGACATCTGCTTTCACTTCACACTCAGACACAAAGTAAACCTGCTTAAACCCTCATGAAACACCTGAAGGACAGTCAGGTATTTAGGAACTTCCCTGGAGCTACTGTCCAATTTGGGGGTCGGGTCTCCCACGTTCCAGGGGAGTGCTGTAAGAACTCATAAGGAAAGTGTTTCTCAGAGTGCCATTCAGAACCTGAAAGTTATCAATGGAAGTTTAAAAAACAGCTATGAAAATTTTTCTTTTTAGTAATCTTGGGGTTTTGCCAGACCCCATTCATGAAACTATGCTCAACACAAAAGTTCCACATCAGCTTTCACCAGGAGGTTGACATTACCCACTGTAGCTCCTGGGGACTGACCATCTGGTACTGGCAGCTTTGAGCTTCTTCCTTTTTCTGACCATGGTGATAAATTTCTGGAACAATTCAGAATTTACCAGCTTGTTATGCCTATAATGTCTGATCTCATACAGGAATAAAATAAATCTTCTAGATCCTCTCACATCAAGTGAACTGATGTGTTTGAATTACCTAACAAAGATTAGGTTCATCTACACCTGCCTATGCCTACCACAGCCATAAATGTTAAACAAAAATTATCAGGATTGTGGCTTGGCCTCCTCCAGAAGCCCTCAGTCTTCAGAGGTCTAGCCTCTAGTCATTACTTTGAGGGGGCTCAAGGAGATGAATATCTAAAACCATGACAGAGGATGTGAAGGACAGATACTTAAAAAAAAAAAAATTATACATGCACACACACATGCACTAACTTCTTGCAAATTAAATCAATTTTGGAACAATTGAAAAACTCAAAAAACATCTGACAGGAGATTTAGAAATGGTGTCCCCTGGACTCGCCTAAATGTGATTTAGATGATGAAAAGTTGTTTCAGCATGTCCCAGGAGACAAGGCATTGCTGTGTTGTCACCTAGGCAGAGAAGGCTGTGCCCTCCCTCAGAGCCCCGGATTCACACTGGGGATCAGACAAACCAGCAGAGCCCAAGGGAAGGTTTATGTGTCTCTGCTGGTGGAACAGTGAAGACTCTCTTCGGAGCCAGCTCATCAGTGCAGGACCTGCTGAGCGCTGCCATTTCCTGGGCAGGAGCTGCCCTCTCGTGGTAGATTTCAAGAGTTAGTGTTTGAAAATATGAGACGACCAAGACTTAAGTGCTGAAAACTTGGTTGTGAAGAGAGCAGTGCAGTAATGTAATGACTAAAAGCAGGCGAGGGCTGTTTCACTTTCGGTTGTTAAGCTGGTGCACAGAACCAGGAATCTCTGATTTCTCTGAATTGGTGTTTGCTCTCTGAGAAGCAGAGTTGCTGATCGCTACCTGCTTGTGGAGGGCTCCTGGGAAAGCTGTGGGGGGAGCACTCTGTACAGATTTACCTGTCCTGCCACTGTACAGGTGTCGAGTGGCACACTGGCCCTCATTGCCTGCCCCTTGGCAAATGCCACTGACATGCTGCATACCTCAGCTGCTCATCCTTGAAGGTAGTGCTGGGCAGTATCTGGTCTCTCATATCACCAGCAAATACCAAACTCCAGCTCCCTAATAGCAACAGCTTCATTTTGGATCATAGTGCCAGTTATGAGTCTAATGCTCTGGGTCTGTGTCTAACCCCTTGGGCTCCTGCAGTGCTAGAAGCAGTGTGGGATGCTGTGAACAGTGCCTAGACTGCACAGACCCTGAGCAGGTTGACTCCAGTGCCTTTTACTCTTCCCTTCTCCCTTTGCTTTCCCTGCATAGGACAGCCTGTTCAAATCGCGATGAGCCTGGACATCGCCAGTATTTCCAGTGTATCTGAGAGTGACATGGTGAGTGATAAAAGAGCAGGATCTGCCTGGAACTTGTGCATTCCTATGAGTTCACACAAACAAATTGGTATGTTTAAGCTGCTTTGCTTTTCTGTGCCTGCTGACCACTTTTTGAGCTGTGAGGAGAATAAGGCTTGCTTGTGACTGCAGGCAATGGAGATGTCATAGTAATGTGGGCTTGTAAGTAAATAGACAACTCCAAATGTCCTACTGGTCAAAAACTCAGCACCTCCTGGAAATCAGGCCCCTTGGAAATGGAAGCAATCAATCCTGTGCGATACTTCCTCTCCCTTAGCTTTCCTTAGTGCACGGTAGGGGTGCCCCTAGTGGATGTGCTGGTGCTGACTGAAGACATAGGCAGGGTTTCTTCTTTTCTAAAGGAGGAGAAATGAGGCTTTGAGCTGTGACAGTCTGAGGCTCAAAGAACTGGTCACCTCAAGGGGGAAAAAAAAAAAAAAAAAAAAAAGCAAGCAACCAAAACAAAGCCATTCTCAAAAGAACAGCTAACATCTTCCCACCATTGATGAGTCTGGTTCCTTCCACTTCTCATAACAACTGGATTTTAAACAGTGATTACTGAAAATTCCTGTTTCAGGTTGACCAAAGCAGTAGGCAACTTGGGTAAATTCAGCAAATAACTTCAGTCCAAACAGCAGGCGGACAGGCAACAGAAAGCATAAGAACTTCAGTCAGGAACAATCTCAACACTTGATTTAATTTTCAAGAAACCACTGACTTTCTTTTTCCTTTCCCCTCCAACAAATTAAACAAGTTAATTAAATAAACCACTGTAACTTTGACAAAGCTCTTCATTTTGGGGAAGGAACAGAGCCAACAAAATCAATTATTCGCATACCTCTAATTTTATTAGTGAGCCTTGTAAAACTGCTCCTGCCCTGAAGTTTTTCCTCATAACGATCCTTCTAAATCCCTCAGACCACATGAAAAACACTGCTGAGGCTTACTCTGTGCCTCAATGAAGCTGGAAAATCAACCAGGATTCCTCATTTTTGTCACTGTTATGATTCACCCTTTTGAAAGCTGTAACAGTGCCCTATTTGACAGATTTTGCTTCTACCAAGGCTGAGAGCAAAATGTGAGAAGCCGCAAAAGTTAACACTAACACCTGGTATTTACATAGAGCTTTTCTCTTATAGCAAATTCTAGAGTGACTGAAACAGAACTGAACAAACTTCATCCTCCCCAGCCAGCCAGCACACCTGTGGTAACACACAGCAACACTCTTCACACAGTCACCAGCATCAGTCTGGCTGTGATGGAGATGTTTTGAAAATTAAAACCATTACTGTTTGCATTTACTTTGTCTAAAAGGAATTGAAATAGCACAACAGTGCCCTGTGTCTTTCCAGAAAGCCCAGTGGAGAATTGTCTTCAGAGCTGGGTACTGCTTATTCCTTTATGATGGGGCATTGGGGAAAGTACCCCAGTGTCTGCAGGTGGATTGTGACAGGCTAAACCTAAGTCAAGCCTAGTGTCTTTAGTTTCAAATCTCCTACTAGAAAAGATGCTACAAGCTTAGTCTCTCCATTTGTCAGTGTGTTTTTTTAAGACCTGGGTGAAAAAAACAGTTTTACTCTCCAAAATGCCAATGTCTCTTTTACAATCACATTTATAGTAGGTGTGTAATTTTCACCACTAGACAATGACTGATTTTTAATGTCAGTGACTTAATGAGTGGCTTCACGTGTGCACTTCTCACCTGTCTTCTCCCCTGCAAAAGGGATACAAAATATCAATTACAGTAATTGCTCATTTAAGAAAGAAAAAAGTACTGAGGGCTGGAGCACCTCCTCTATGGGGAGAGGCTGAGAAAGTTAGGGCTGTTCAGCTTGGGAGAGGAGAAGGCTCCAGGGAGACTTTAAAGCAGCTGTCCAGTACCTGAGGGGGGCTGCAAAAAAGCTGGGGAGAGACTTTTTGGAAAGGCTTGTAGTGACAGGATGAGAGCGAGTGGATTGAAGCTTGAGGAAGAGAGATTTAGACTGGAGATTGGGACAAAATTCTTTACAGTGAGGGTGGTGAAACGCTGGAACAGGTTGCCCAAGGAGGCTGTGAATGACCCCTCCCTGGAGGTGTTCAAGGCCAGGCTAGATGGAAGGTCTAGTAGAAGTGGTCTGTGTCCATGGCAGGGGGATTGGAACTAGATGATCTTCAGTCCTCAAATACCACCCCTCAGAATGTAAATGTGTGAGAAATGTAATACAGTAAACAGATTTACATTGTAGTTTTATCAGATTTGCTGCATTTGAAGCTTTGACAGGTTGAACAAATGCATGTCCTGCCTCTTGCTGCAGATGGCACAGCCTCGGCGATGCTGTGCAGGTGCTCTGGACCTGCATGCTCAGAGCTCTCCTCTCCTCCCCAGGATTACACAGCCACTATATACTTGCGGCAGCGCTGGACAGACCCCCGGCTGGTCTTTCACGGCAACAAGAGCTTTACGCTGGACGCTCGCCTGGTGGAACTGCTCTGGGTACCAGACACATACATCGTGGAGTCCAAAACGTCCTTCCTGCATGATGTCACTGTGGGGAACCGCCTCATAAGACTGTTCTCTAATGGCACTATCCTCTATGCCCTAAGGTAAATCAGCTTCTGGCTTTGCAGGTGATGATGGTGGTTCAGAACTGGGCTGCAGAGGAGAAGATGCCAGCTGTCATAGGGAATGAGGCTGGGGTCAACAAGCCAAAGGTGTCTAGCAATAGGGCAAGGGGGGAATAGTTTTAAGCTGAGGGAGAGTAGGTTTAGACCAGACCTTAGGAAGAAGTTCTTCAGCGTAAGGATGGTGAGATTCTGGAATAGGCTGCCCAGGAAGGTTGTGGATGCCCCCTTGGAGGTGGTCAAGGCCAGGCTGGGTGAGGCCTTTAGCACCTAAGTGTAGTGAAGAAGCATCCCTGCCCATGGCAGGGGGATTAGAGAAGATGATCGCTGAGGTCCCTTCCAACCTAAGCCACTCTACGATTCTTTTCCTACAGAATCACTACCACTGTCGCTTGTAACATGGACCTGTCAAAATACCCCATGGACACACAAACATGCAGGCTGCAGCTCGAAAGCTGTAAGTAGAACATTCTAGAAAAAATTCTAAATTTCCTTTAAATTTGTTTCTTCATCTGTAAATACACATCTTGGATACTTGGATTTATCACAGTGGTCTTCTAGAGTAGACTTTTGTTCTGCGATGAATGCTAATGTTCAAAAGAAAACAAAAGCTTGTGGTGGTGTCCACAGTTTAGAGGATTCCTGCCACTGCACGAGAGTGGTAATAAATACTTTCATTAAAATGTAGATAGTTCAGTTTTACATGGAAAGAACAGCTGGTTTTCAAAATTCAGTCTTTTTTGCACAGCTTCTTCAAAATTAACTTTTGAGTGAAGTGTATGTGATGGAGGAACAACTTTTCACATTTTGAGGTATCTACCACAAATTGCACCTCACAAACCTCCACTGTAACATGATGTGCTGGTTTGAGCTAATTGGAATATTTTAATAGAGAAAAATTGTACTAAAGGCTGTGAAGTAAAACCATGGTGATGTCTACTTCACTCATAGGCTTGCTGCGATGTTTAGGTATAAGAAAACCAAAACAAAAAGATAAGAGTCTCTCGAGCTTGCAGTCTGGGTCACGAGGGGCTTGCTTGCTGCTTGAGTCTCGGGCTAGCAGCTTCTCGGGCACGGCTTCTTGGGCTAGCAGCTCTGGCTTCTCCTCTCTGTTGAATAACTCCATTAACCACTTTTCTTCTAATCCCCCTCCAGCTGATTCTCCAAAACCTTGGGGTAAGGGGTGGGGGTGGGGAGAAGGTGGAAGGGTGGTTGGGAGCCCCTCCTGGGGTCTCTGATTTCTGGGAGGGGTGTTGTGTGTCTGTATTACCTTAAACTTGTATATTTCTGTAAATATTCCTGTATATACTGTATATATTTGCTTGTATATTGTGCTGAGCTGTAAATATAGCTTCATCTCTTAACTACCAGCCGGCTGAGAGTCTAGCCTGGGTCATTTTAAAGTGTGGGGGGAGCAGGGAACTCCCAAACCGTCACACATGACAATGTGAAGGGTTGTTTGTGAGTTGAATATGCCTCTCCAACTCACGGACTGAAATTCAGCAAACCCAGCTTTGTGGCGTAAGCCTCTCCATGAGAGCTGTCTGTTACAGTGATGCAAATGGTGAGACCCTCAACAAAAAGAGGAGTCTCAGCCTTGGGAGTCTCAAGGAAAAGATTAGTCAGAAAGTTCTGCTCTCTATTATATTAAAAGCTTATCCATGGCAAAGCTGGCTGGGAAAAACTCCAGGAAAATTTGGGACACTACAGGGCTCTTAGCCAGGAGCTCAGCAAGAGCAGCCATGCTGTTCTGTGGCTGTGAAGCTCCACAAGAATCAAGCAACCATCTCCCACTTCATGTCACAGAAAGAAATGTCTGAAATCTCAGTGCTGGAAAGACCAGGTTTTAACTTCTGGGGTTGCAGCAGGAAGCACCTAGGGAAACACATATTATTTTCACATTAAAATCGTATTAGCTCACCATGGTTAACTTTATTACAAAGAATAGCTCCTGAAATAATAATGATTGGCCTCTTCTGCGAAAGCGTAGCTTGTTTGGGCCAGTTGTAGAAGTGATTGGGTCCTACATCATGCTCAGTTGCTGTATAATTCCAATGAAATTACATGCACATTGCCCACTGGAGATTTCATTAGGATAAGTGCCCAGAAAAAATGCTACTTCAATATATGCCAGATAAATTAACAGCAATCTATCATTTATTATAAAATCTTCTCCAATAACCACCATTTATAAAACTGCTTAGAAACTTTGCAAAGCCACATGCTCAGGCCTCTACACAGGGATTCGTACCCTGGACACCTAATTTAGGAGTTCATCACACTCAAGCTCTGGTAATTTGTGTCTAATAAGAAAACACAATTAGATAAAAATAGAGCTGCAACTGCATCTTATTCCTCCTACCAGGACAAACAGGCTATTACCCGAATCAAAGCATCCCTACTCATTTTCTCAAAGAAGGGCACTTAATAAAAGAATCAAATTAGTGAGATTGATGTGCCTGTTTCCTAAATTAAGTGACGTGTTTTAAATGAATGGCAGGCTGGTGACTCAGTACAAGCTTTATCCTGCAGACTGAGGTATCCCTCAGTCCAACCTGTGGTCACGTTCTGCCATCATTTACATTCCTGGAAGTAGTTACTCAGCTGGCATATGTAGATTTTTACTGATAACTGCTTGAATTGAACTGATAACTCATCTGTCCCACCAGTTTGAGGCAGGAATTCAGTGTTGCCTAAGTGTTGGATGTGTTTATCTGATCTCAGCCTTTGGGGACAGGAGGAATGATTTGTAGAAAAAGCTGCTTTTATGGGCAAGTTTTCTGGACAATGCATACCCAGATAGAAGAGCCTGGTTGACAACCACACAGCGCTCTCAGCTCCAGCCTCTTGACCAACTGAAAACATCTTTTCTGGTATTTTCAAGCACTTGAATAGACAATTCAGTGAAATCTGCTGCTTCTACCTGATCTGGGCTCAGTGGAATCTGTATTCTCTTTTTTAACCACTGTGTTTCTCCTATTCCCCTCCCATGACCGAAGAGACTATGTTTGAGGCTTGGTTGCTGCAGTACTTTCACCTTGCGGCACATGATGAAACTCTGGATGGTAGGACTATCTTGTCTTTTAAAATGTTTTGATATTTAAAAATAAAAATACCACATGCTAGAAGCAAGTTCTCAGCATGGTTCTCAGCAGGTTCTCCCTGCATCTTGCGCATCACTCGCAGTAGCATGTGCTCCCACTGGACCAGCAGACTCAAAGTCCAACAGGGAAAGAGCACCCAATGTCCACCCAGAGTCCAGAGGGGCTTTGGCCAGCCCACAATGCCTGCATTGTGTTCCTGCTCATGAGACAAAGTAGGGCAGCAGCTTTTACTGGCCACACCACAGTAATACAGGTCTGTATGTTCTTCTCAGGGGGGTATGATGAAAACGACGTCAACTTCACATGGCTGAGAGGAAACGACTCTGTCCACGGCATAGAAAAGCTACGGCTCTCACAGTACACAGTGGAGAGTTACTATGCCCTGGTCTCGAAGTCACAGCAGGAAACAGGTAAATTAGGGAAAGAAAGAAACAAGAAAAGATTTGGATTATTTCCTCTCCCAACTCCCTTCCCATCTATGGGCCAGGATCTCTTGACTCAGTCCTGCAGCAGGACATCATAGCAAATCTTAGAGCTGGACAGAAAGCTGGCAAAATCCACTCAGTTGCAACTTCTGTAAGACAGAAATCCACCGAGAGGTGAGGCTTTTGATCACTATTTTCACTTGATTCAAACTGTACATACAGTGGAGAGCCACATTTACAGTAACTGGGAGTAAAATTAACTTTTAAAATATACTTTTGTTTGTAAATTACGATTCCATCACGATGGGATAAGATCATCAGAATTCAGTGTCTTTGTACATCAGAATTCAATGTCTTTTTCATTATCCATGTACAGACTCTTCTCTGCAGTCACAGACACTATGAAAGGGGCAACACTTCCTCAGAATGATCAGGTTTCGAAATTAACAATGTTTTGTTGTTTGCTGCAGCGTACACAGCCCTGGGACAACATGGGGTTTGTTTCTACATTTCAAAGGGAACTATTGTTTGCCCACCAGAAATCTCCCCTCAAACACTTGCAGTCCAGCCCTGCAACCCTTACAGCAGTGCTACAGCAAACTGATTTTTAAAAACTGACTGCATTTTTTTGAGCACAAAAAGAAACAACTATCAGAGATCACCAATCCCTAATTAATAGAGAGGGGCTAATTCCCTATGATGATAAATATTGGGATGCCTTGGGATGTGAGCCAGGGCCTACTGAAATAAGGAGAAAAATCTTCTGTTTATTTCTCAGCCATCACATAAGATTGAACTTGTCGGTGTCCCCTCAGAGCGGGCATTGGGAGTTATGTGTTGTGCTGAGTATGACAGCAGATGGGAACCATCAGCCCTCCTCTGCTCTAAGACTCTGCTATAAAGCACTTCCACTGTGAATTAAGTTCAGGAGTCCCTTTGCAAACCACATATTCTTCTAGATATCTTTTGCCCAGCAATGCTGTGTGCATGTCCTCTCACCTAGGACACGTTAGGTAAGCAGAACCTCCAAGGCAAGACGTCAAGGTAGTGCAAGTAACACCTCTCCCAGGATGGACACCAGCTGAAGAGCTAGTGCTGGGCTGCTCCAGTTTAAGATCAAGTGTTCTTAGAATATCATATTCACTGTGTTTCTTCCTTCCATGAACAGGCAGTTACCCACGACTGATTCTGCAGTTTGAGCTGAGAAGAAATGTCCTTTACTTCATTTTGGAGACCTATGTACCCTCCACTCTACTCGTCATGTTGTCCTGGGTTTCGTTTTGGATCACACTGGATTCAGTGCCTGCAAGAACCTGCATTGGTGAGTTACTGGCAAGTTAAGCAGGCAGAGGAGTGTCTGAGGGTTGGGTTAGACAATAGCTTTCCTGAGCTCTCTGCTCAGTGGCAAAAGGACTTCTCAGGTTCTGTTTAACTTGTGGCAGAGCTGGACTAGCAGTGCGAAGCATGGAGCCTGCAGCTGGTACACTTGCTCACCCACAGAGCTGTGTATGGCCAAGGCTGCCAGAGGATCTCACAGCAGAGAAGAGGACAGGGCACATGTTCTTTGTGATGTGCTTGAGAGGGTGGGAGATTTTTTTTTGTTTGTTTTCTGAAAGTAAGAAAAATCAAAGCTAAGTGTCTATTGGAGCCAAGTTGGCAAAGGCAGGGAGAGCTTGTGTGAAGCTAATAGCTAGGGCTACAAAAGCATTGCAACCGGTGATCCGGATTTGGTAAGAAGTGATGTGCTCTGTCTGGCTAGCAACAGAGTGACGACATGTGCAGAAGGATAGGCTGAGCCTCCTTCAGAATGTCCACAAGAGGTGGTCTTTCCTTTTCTGCTTTCCAAGGAGTAACAACGGTGCTTTCCATGACAACTCTGATGATTGGCTCACGAAGTTCACTTTCGAAAACCAACTGTTTCATCAAGGCCATTGATGTTTACCTTGGCATCTGCTTCAGCTTCATCTTTGGTGCCCTTGTGGAATATGCAGTGGCTCACTACAGCTCATCACAAAAGTGTGCAGCTAAAGCATCCCAGGAGGTAAAGTGTTTTCTGTCTCATTAAGCCTGGTTATCTCAGTTCAACAATTAATTAGTCCTCCATTAACTGACCAGGACAAACAGTCTTCTTGTTATGGACACAGTAACAATTGCTTCCCCTAGTGGTCAACAAATGTAAGCTTTTGTGTACCACAAATACATGAATTGCACTAGGTTGTTATGTCCTTGACACAGACTTCTACAGGGAAGCTTTATCTGACAGTCATGTTAGAGTCCCAGGGCTATGTTCAGGAAAGCCCTTTGGCCTACTACTAGAATTGGGTCTGTAGCCCTGAGCTGACCTCCTGTGGGAGCATGAAGCACCTCTATTCCTTCCAAAATGCAGCAAAACAGCAGCATAACACACCTCCTTGCTCTTTATTGGAATAACTCTGAGACATCCATCTGGAAGGTCATTTCCTCTGCCAGACAAAAGTGGCCCCCTGCAGTACCAGCCATCAGTCTTGCAGTG
Source organism: Semnornis frantzii (assembly GCA_013399775.1). NCBI lineage: Eukaryota > Metazoa > Chordata > Aves > Piciformes > Ramphastidae > Semnornis > Semnornis frantzii. The sequence continues at coordinate 46,737 of VWYK01022415.1, read as the reverse complement.
TTCTGTATATTCTGGGAAAAAGAGTGCTCTGTTTAGTCTGAGAAATTAAATATGAGTGTAGTCCAGTGGTTGTCCACTGTCCTCAGCTAGAGGGGAAAGAAGTTTCTCAACTCAATGCTGAGTTACACAGCCATTAAGTTACAATGTAGACATGAAGAGATGGATGTCTTTCAGAAGGATTTTGGGTTGCTCAGTGACATAGAATGAAACTTGCTCAAAGATCTTAAAACACCTCTAGAAATACAGTGGTGGAAACAGGCAACTCTTTGATTCTTAAACCAACCAGCAGCTGAAAGGCATCTCTGAACACTGGCACGGACACATGTGAAGCCCTGCTCTTCCATCTTTATCCTAAAGCACTCTTGCTCTGCAGAAGACAAACCCTAAAACCAACTCTTGTTTCCTAGGGGCTTGCAAATGACCCTGCTAAGGAAATGGAAGAAGTCAACATTGCCAACATCCTCAACAGCTCCCTCACCAGCTATAAACGGAAAATCACCTTTTCAAGCATCGAGATCTCCAGTGATAACATTAACTGCAGTGACCTGACCATGAAAACTCGTGAGAAAATCAAATGTGTCCTGAGAAACAAAATCCACAAGATTATTGGTTATTTCACAATTCAGAACCCCAGCAATATAGACCACTACTCCAAACTCCTTTTCCCTTTGTTTTTCATGCTGGTCAATGTGTTTTATTGGGCTTATTACCTATATTTCTAGTAGAAATGAGTAGCTTCATTCTCCCACATCAGCAAGAGAGGAATCTTGCAGTGGGTATTGGTGTCTAGCCTCAGTGAATCCAGTGTGGGCAAACTTCTCTGCTGTGTGTCCTGAGGTACAAAGCAGAAGCATGTGTGAAGTATGCACAATGCAAAGGCTTAGTGCCCTGGCATTAGCAACGTTGACTCTGGACAACTGCTTGTTCAGTTGAGTGGCAGTGCTGGGCTCTTGTGTTTGTTCCTGCTTTTCATTCCAGCACCCACCTTCTTGCCCAGCTGCAGATGAGTGTGTAGGACTGCATGTAGCAGGCCACAGAGCACTATGGGCAGCAAACCAATCTGGGTAGTCTCAAGCAGGTCAGAACCTTCTAGTTTAGATCTGCAAGAGGATGCAGGACTGTAGCTGTTATGCTTTGTTTGCCAGAGACAAGAGGGAGAGAGGAACTGTGATTGCTGTCTGAATAGCTCTCTGATGAAGCAGGGGATCCTGAAGGCAGCAGCACACCTACACAGAGGAATGGCTGCTGCGTGTCACCTTGTCCCAGGGCCAATGTGGTGCCAGACTAGGAACTGCATGACTGCTTGCAGTGGCATGTCAGTTGTGAGGTCACTTCTGATACCTGTCAGACCCATGGGGAGATGGAGGACACTTTATTTGTACAGTTGCATTGTTTTCTGAGATTTGGGAACATGAAATACAGGCAGCAAAACTTCTCTGACACATCTCTACACTTTTCCTGTCGATCTGCAGTTGAACAGATTCTACCAGCTCCCGTGACTTCCTCACAAACAGATGATTCTGCACTCCAGAGAGTGCCTCCTTCAGCTTTTACTGCTCTGGTTTCTTGCCAGTCATATGCAAGAGTGGCAAATTTGCCATCCCCGCCTTTGTGCTGCTGTGCAACTGTGGCCAATCAGCAGTGCTGCTGGGTGAGAAGCCCATGCATGGGCCAAGGTAAATGATCCAGATCAGCCTTCACTCTGTGTTTCAGGCTGAAACAACACCATCAGGTTTCTGCAGAAATTCAGATTCTAGGTGGGCTCTGGAAACTGTCAGTCAGCTCTGTTTCTCCTGCAATCAGCAGGCACGAGAGCTTTCTTTTAAAAATACATGAAATGCAACACACACAAACTTCAGTTTGAGAACCAAATGCCATTTAGTACTATGTACTTAAAGCTACTGGAAGTCTTTATTTCCTGATTTTAAAATGAACGTTTTATGGCATACTGCCCACCTCCCCCCCCAACTTTTGGTCTATACAGCTGTGAGATTCTGAAGGTGTAATTCTTCAATTATGTAGGCAGAATTAATTGTCCTCAGTGGCTGCCATTCAGCAGGAGCTCTGGCTGAGTGAGGTCTCTCAGCATTTAGCTTATATTACAGCCTTGTGCACATGGTGTCTGCTTGGTGTAAAGCTCTTCCTGGGGGCTCCTCCAGAAGGTGGGCAAGGCATGTGAAACTATAGATTTTTTTTTACTTTTTTTTACTTTAATAAGTTTTTATCGAACCACTTCACCATGCTGTACTGGGAAGGATCTGAAGCCCATATTCATAAATCATAGATTTTACAAAGAGCAGCACAAGAAGACAAAGGGGAACAGACTGACAATGGCAAGTGAATAAACACCAACTCCAATAATGAAATGTTGCCTTGTATATACTGGCATTTAAAGTCCATTCCATAAAATGTAATAAAGTGAATGTTAGTGATATGAACACAACCCCCTGGAGAGATCCTCTATTAAAAAAATCATTGCCTTCTTTCTGTGTCAATTTCTTTCTTTAAAACACAACTGAACCACCCTAATCTGTTGACCAAACATAAGTGTTAACCAAAGGAGTTTCTCTGTGCACCCCAGCAGCCTGCCACTCACAGGGCTTGCTTTCATTAGATGCAGCTCTCCTTACAATTTCGCTGCTCCGAAGTTGCTCAGGACTTATTCTAAGTTAAACCTCTGCAGCAAAATGTTTTGTATTGACCCAGCCTAGTGAACAGTGTGTTGTCTTGAAAAGCCTCCACTCTGCCTAGTCCGATTTATTGCTGATTTTGATACCTTTAAGAAGGAAGTGAAAGGCAGAAGGTAGAAGGGCAAGGAGGGGTTTTCTACACTCTCTGGGGAGAATATTCTTAGATAGTTGTTGGCTTGGCCAGAAGAATCACAAATTCTTAAAATCTAGAAAGTATGGACTCCAGTTTTATTTGCTCCTACATATCATTTCTTTGATGGATCTCACCACTTCACTACAACTCACACATGACTGGCTCCCGGTACAGCTCTGCTCTAACACAGGATATTAACTCTGCCCTCAGTGGGGTGCATACAGAATGGTCCTAAAGCCATTTCATTGGTAAAACTGATTCTCAGCACGGATCTGATGTGGAAACTAAGAGACAAAGTAAGCAAGCCACCTAGCCTTGATCCTACTGCAGGTACATTAGGCACATCAGAGGGAGAAAAATTAATTTTGGCTACTATATCTTAAAGTGAAGCAAGTCAGTTTAGCTGCCCTGATGTGCCAGGGCAACCTGGTGTCATTTTATTGGTGTTGCTGTCTTTCTACATGTGATGCTGGGTAGAAGGCAGTGACTGATAAGCACATCGAGACTAGAAAAGCAAGGATGACGCAGTGCATGACTCCTCCTGTGTCTTTCAGGTGTCTTGTGTCTACCTCTTCAGCACCACTGAATTCAAGATGAGACTTTCATAACCTGATAAGTGTGGAGTGCAGCACAGCTTCTGTGTTACTGGTGTGTAATATCTCAAAATGCCAGCTGAAAACCAGGCTTCTCCACAAAGGACTGGTGTGTAACACGTAAGCTGCAGGTAAGAACTAAGCCTCAAGTAAACACTGCACACAGCTCTGCTTTGCCAAGGGTTCAGCCTGGCACAGGGAACAGGAAGGGTTTTGAGTAGCAGCTCACTTTCTGAGAGAGCCTCTAGGCTGATGGTTCCTGAGCTGGGGAGCTGTTTCACCTCCCACTGACCACATCTGCTGTATAGCCGAGGGAACTTGGCACCATGAATCTGGCCACACCACAGGACAGTTCCCCCTAACATTTACTGTTCCATCACAGTGGCAGGTCGTTTGTGCTCTTGGCAGAATGGGAATGCATGGAGGAAACAACTGCCTTGCTTTTTGAGATGGTTCTGCTTTGCAGTGATGTTCTGGTCTGCTGCGACCTGTCCCTTACCATACTTCCTAAAGCTGCAGCTTCTGGAGTCTCTCTCTTTTTAGAACATCTGCACTTACTTAAGCCTTTGCGGATGAATGCTGCTGGATGTGTGTTAGCACAGAAAAGCATGAGGGATAGCAAGCAGCAGTCAGGGAACATGGGTAACTTGAGATCTCAAGAGATGCAAATGCTTGGATCTGGTGCAACCTACAGGATAGAAAGCCTCATAACGTGCTATGAAGAATCGCCCTGGCTGGCACAGGGACAAAAAGCAGTCCAGCCACAGCAGCATCAAGCACTCTGAAGATTAGTTTATCCAGTTTAAAATACGAAGGAGCTGCACTATAAAGGAGAGCTAAACCAGGCTAACACAGCCCATTTGCAACCCTCTCTAGAGCTAACACATGTATGTCTAAGAGTATAGCAGTGAGTGACAGAAAATGCCACATTTTAGTAGATCCCAACATCTCTCTGCTTCTTTCTATGCCCCTCTTTGTGTTTCTCCCCTAACTCATGCCCACTTCACCCCAGCATAAGAAGGAGCTGCTTCTGCTGCAGCCACAGCCAGTCAGAGCTTTGGAGTGTGTTATTTTTCATTTTCAGGAGGATGAAGGGTTCAGCTCAGGAATCCTATTGTTTCACAGCATATGGTTTACATTATGATTTCCGAAAGGTATTTGTGTATGCAAACACTACCATCTGCTCTAAGGAATACTTTGCATTTTTAAAAGGCATTTTAAAAGGCTAATTCCATTTCAAACCTGCTGATTGAATTGGTAGCAGAAACTACTGCCATTCGCTTGCTTCTTTAGCATCACAAGCTGCAGCAAGCCAGGTCTTTACAAGGAAAGGCTGATTAGTGCTGGTAATTGGCACAGGTTATTTCCAAATTCTCACTGACATAACTTTTCAACTCATTAATGAATAAAAGCTGCTTTAAATTACAACCTGTGGCTACACTTGGGATCAGACAATGAGCTGCTTAATAATCGGAGGTGTTAAACCTGTAATGAATGTGATGCCTTTTCTCTCTTTCTCTCTCCCCATTGAGATCTGTGTCTTAGTACATTTCCTCAAAGTTCCTGTGATTTGAAATTATTTTTAATTGTCTTGCTTCCTTAGCAATTCACCAGCAGAACTCAGTATTGAACTGCAAGCTGCTTTGTTGGGCACAACAATCTGCATTATGTCTTCTTTTCTTCGTCAGATCAGTGCAGGTACTTATGACTGCAAACAAGACGACAACAGGGTGACCATCCCTGCTAGCAAGCTAAATGAACAGCAGAGTTATGAATTGTGAATTGAGGGATTGTGAAGAGGGTGCAATTTAATTCTAGATGTGGGGTTGTCATGTTTCTCCTCCAAAAGGAAAGAGGTTTGCCTAATGTCAGTGTACTCTGCAGGGAGATCCTAGATCTTAACCAGAGGTGTGTGTATGCTAGCAGTTTTGAAACATTTTCAGATTCAGGGTGTAGCAGCACTGTGAGATTCTGGCTCCTGTCTTTATGGGGATATGTCTTCAAGTGGGTCTGCTGAGCAGCTGCATCTGCTTAGCACTGAACTGTCTGGAGGCATGACCTGAGAACTTGGCACTCGGCAAGGCCGTGGATCCAGAAGTCATCTGGTTTTCGTTTTTCCAGTATGTTGTAGGGGTTTTATTTTCAGTCATGCTGAAATACCCTCTATTTATCCAAACCTGTAGCAGAAGAGGGATTTGGGTGGAAAATACCTGTACTTGTATCAGTGTTTTATCAGTTCCACTAAATTACAAAACATGTAGAGTTTTCTTCATTTGGCACTCTGTTTATTGCACTGATATTACCGGAAAACAAATCATTAAACTTCAGAGAACAAAGAATTAAAGCTCCACAGGTAGGATTAGATCATGCAGATGGCTCTTATGCACTGCTGTAGGATCAAGTCCTCCCACCAGTCCAGAATTTTTGGTTTATCTAGTTTGAGACATATGCCCATGTGCAGTACCTTGTTTTACATACAGAAATTACCTCTGCTCCCCTGACGACAACAAAAACTCTGAGGCTTATATGATCAGATTTTCCCAGCAATATCCTGACATTGTCTTTCCTTGCAGTCCACAACCCCCAGCTCAAAAGCACAAACACAAATGGGTCACCCTTTGCAAGGTGCTTCAATACAAGAGAGCAGCAAGACAGCAGCATCCTTGCACTCTGACAATGCAACAAGAGCAATCCACGCCTGCAGCACCAATGGATACCATTTCACTATTTTCTACAAGCTGAGGTAGAAAAGTCTCTGCCTCTTCAGTGCAGTTTTAGGTTTGTGTCAGCTGTCATGAAATGTAATGACAAATCTAAGAGCAGAACAGCTCCTCAAGACAGCTTGTGCTTCCAGACGTGGGTTGTAGCACAAGTAGGTCAGCTTTAATGCAAAACCATTATGACTTTCAGTGCATGCAAGATGTTTGTGTTTGGCATCTCTAGCCATGCTCTCCCTGGAGCTGACTGAGACTTTGAAGAGTGTTTCATCAGCCTGGACAGCGAAACAATCTGAGGTACGCCCTGCTGGACAGGGACAAACACATTTGCCCTGCCAACTCAAACAGGAAGCCAGCTAAGCTAAAAGCACATGGTGAGATCCTGAGCCCACTGAAGGCAGCAGCAATCAGGCTACTGATTTAAGCGACTCAGGCCTTTACTTCACTCATGCTCATTCACCTTTTTCATTCATATTCCCTCATTTTTCATGCTCTTTCTTTTTTTCATACCTTTTATTAGGAACAAACTTGCAAAGCTAAGGGCCACCACAGATGAACTACATGACTGTGATCCTCAGAAACAACAGGATAGTAAAGGAGCCAGAGCTAGCACTGGGCTTCTGGCAACTGGCAAACCCAACCCAGATCCCTGCCCCATCCTTACCTCAAGATAGGAGTTGCAAATATCACTAGACAAGCCTCAGGTACCCAGAGGCACAACATAGTCTTCAGCATCTGTGATAGAGATCAATCATTAATCTGTTTGGGTTTTTAATCTCCCAGTATTTAGATGAATGATCTTCTCTGGATATTAATTCTTTGGACTTGAGGCACCACTTCAAAAACCCAGGGATGCCAATCTGCAGGATTCTTTGACAGAGTCCTCCTTGTCCATACACCAAGTCCTCTTGGTCCACAAACCAAGTTCCAAGTTCAGCAGGAAATCACACAGCAAGAGGCAATGCCTGTGCTCTCAGCCCTTCTTTCAGTGGTAAATGCTGACACTCAGAGCTTGTCTCAAGCGTTGCCTTCTGTCCTTACTCACTCTGAAACTTCCTCCAGTCCTCTCAACCTCCATCTCTTACTGCTGTAGAACTCATGGGTGCTTGAACCACCCCAGGCAAAAGCCAGCAAAGCTTCCCCTCTCCATGCACAACCCAGGCCCACCTCCACTGGGCAGCAGGGTGCATCTCTTTTAAGCCCTCTGGTCACAGATGTTTGTTAGAAGTGTTAATTCTGCAACAATTCCAACCGAAGCACAGTGATGGGAGGCAAATTCCTGCACTCCTCCCAGCTTCTTTGCTGGGTGACTTTGATCTGGCCACTGGTGTCCAGGCAATAGCCTTTTTGCAAGACTTCTCTGGAAGCTATATTACCAGAGATCATGGCCTGAACCTATGTCTGGTGCAGTTTTTCCCTTTGTTACAACAGTCAGCTGTTTGTGTCTTTGAAGGAGATACAGGAAGAAGGGGTAGAGTGAGGAAAGGGAGACTTCAACCCAGCTGGCAGCTCCAGGAGGCTCCACTTCTTCACCTTTCCAAACTTTTGCAGGACTACAGTGACCCTGCCAGTACCATGTGGTCTGTGAGCCTCACTGACTGCAGCCTCCAAAGGGGAAAGTGAATCATTTGAGAAGACCCCACATACACTACTGCTTTCTCTGGCATTGAACAGAAAAGATTAACTCTGAGTTCCAGTGTGGGGGCTAGTACTGATCTCAGAGCAATGCTGGCCTTTGGGAGAGTCTAGACCTGGAGGTGAATCCTATTTCCCTCAAGAGATGAGTACCCTTAAGAGAGAAGCATATTTTATGGAAGATCCATGTGCAGCAGAAACAAGCTGTGCAAATTTTGCTTTCTATAAGAAATTGGTTTCTAGTTGCTTTTCTAGATAAGAGTTGTTACAATCTTCCTGTGCATCCATAGTATTGGAAACACTACTTCCAGCAGGTGAAGCCAAAGGAAAATCCCTCCAAGTTGCCTCTCAAGTGCCTGGTTTCCTGGCTGCTTTCTGGGATAAGTTGCTTTTACTAATCAGACTTTCCATTATAAAGTTTCCATTGCTTTGGAAAATATTAACTCTGCTCTGATCAAACAGGCCCTGCAGTTATAGTTAGAATAACCTAAAGATTTAGTTCCCAGTAATAACAGGGCTAAACCACAGCACTGCCAGAGGCAAAAACTATATTATTTGAAATGAAACTTCTCATAAATATCCAGCTATAAAGTCATTTTATATCAGCTGCTCTTATATAAACTGGACAAGGCAAACTGTCCTATCCATCAACATCAAGGTTGCCAGGAAAAATGACTCTATATTCATTGTCTGCAAGTTTCAGAGGTCTTCCTCTCTCTGTTAGGCTTTCCCTAAGAATCACTGTGGTTTGCTCTTTCCAAGAATTTTGCTGATACAGGTAATTAGTAGCACCACCAGTGTCGTCTTCAAGTGCAAACTCCTCTTCTGTCCTCTTTGCTAGGGAACGGAGAGATACACACAAGAACACTCATCTCTCAGTGGCCACGGATCAGTCTGTTGGGTGGAAGCACCTCAAAACACTGGCAGAGCCAGAGCCATGTTGGTTTGGGGGTTTTGCTTGGTTTTGGGGAGTTGTTTTTTGTGATTGTTATTTTCCTCTTGCAGCCCCTCTCTAAATGCTAAGAGCATGTTTGTTGTGGCTGTGCAGCAAAAGCCAGGCCAGCCATGAAAGCTGCACCCAGGGGGGAGTTGAGAATAGCAAGGGGCTCACATGGGTATTGTTAGCCACTTACTTTCACACTCACACTACCCATCCCTTGCTGATCAAGTAAATGGATGCAACCCACAGCCCTGGGAACAGGCTGGGCAACTCAGGATCTTGTCCATATCTCCCGCCCCTTTGTGCTCCCTGCTTCCCAGGCTTCCCAGCCCATCGCCCGGTTCCTGTCCTGCTGCTAGTAGCTGGCAGCATATGCACAACATCCTTTCTCGTGGTCTTCATTTTTTGTTTGGTTTTGTGTGGCAAGGTTTGATATGTTTTCCCCAAGCTCCATTGTCTTTGAAGCCCTGCTGTACCTGATAACAGTACTGTTGATGTAAACAGCAACTGCTTTTGACACAGAAATTGTTTCACTCTGCACCATCTGCTGCAATAAAACAGGACAACTGAAAATACTGTGGTCTGTGCAAAAGCTGGAGATGCATTTCCATCACCTCTAAAATTAAGGCAGAAAGTGGACAAACTTTCACGCTCCCTCCTTCAAGAGGAAGCAAAATGATGCTCTGATTAATGTGTATAAAGGTTAAGATGAGTGACCGAAGCTTCAAGAGGGCAGATTTAGATTGGCTATGAGAAAGAAGCTCTTTACAGTGAGGGTGGTGAGACACTGGAACAGGTTGCCCAGGGAGGCTGTGGACACCCCCTCCCTGAAAGTGTTCAAGGCCAGGCTGGCTGAGGCCTTTGAGCAGCCTGGTCTAGTTGAAGGTGTCCTTGCCCATGGCAGGGGTGTTGGACTTAGATGGCCTTTCAGGTCCCTCCCAACCCAAACCATTCTATGAATCTATGATTCTATAAACTAAGATGTGCCAGGCTAGAAATGTGGGCAGGACAAATGGGGGAAATGCTCCTGTGATACTTTCAGTGGAAGTCTCCTCACTATAACTCTCACTTCTCAAAAGAATGGTTTCATGTTTGATTACCTACTGCTGACTCCCAAACTGTTTCTAGTATCTCCTGCCTGTTACGGGACAGGAGGCTCAGGTGTTTCTGGGTAAAACTACAAAGCTTTCAGAAATCTGGGCTACTTAAAAGGATAGCAGAGATGTGAAGCATGCTTGAAAAGAATCCTTGAAATACCTGGTCCCTTGGAAGGCAATACTAGCTCGTGGAAAGCTTTTTAGACTGATTTGTGTGAAAAGGAACCAGTAAGCCTATGTGGATCCAAACCCAAGCATTCAGTACCAGCACAGTGCTAGGAAGCCTTTCTCTTTTGTCTGCGAGTTAAAACAGGAATGCCTCCAGCCACCAACAATGATGATGCTGAAAGGTGAAAGAGGAGAAATCTGTAGGCCACCAATGCTGGAGGTTAGTTCCAAGCTGAGTCACCAAAAGTCTAGCCAAAGCCTTGCATAAAAACAGCCAACTTACTATGCAGGAGACAGACAACTACATTTAAATAGTTGTTCTTTTTTGGCAAATTATGTGTAATACCTATTTAAAAAAAAAGAAAATAGGCAGCCCAAATGAATGACCCTCCATTTTTACTTTACGAACAAAATAATTAAAATATATGTTATTAAAATATGCAAAATTTATAATTTAATTACACAATTACAGAGCCTTACAGTCTAATAGCCCCACTGTATTTTGCATATTAGTGAACAATTGCTTTCTTAAAGCTCACAGCAGAATCATTTACTTGATGCTCGAGAATAAGTTAATTACGGATCTCCTGCCTTTGATTAATGGATTTAATAATCACGTTACAGTAGAATTAACTTATACCTCATGTGCTTACAGCACTAATGATGAGATTCATGAAAGCAATGTGTCAGCAGATAGGACTGGCACCACAAAAAAACAGTGTTTGGAGATCCCAAGACTGCCAGTACCTTATCACTGCCAGTCAGTAGTTCCTCTAAGAACTCACAAACAGCACCCAACTATCTTTGTCTCATCTGTCCTTAATCTCTACTCTTTGCTACTTGTTTCTTCAAATCCAACTACTGTCGTCAGGTCAGCTAAGCACCACAACTGCAGTTCAGTTCTGGATACCATGAGGGGAAAATTCATCCTAGGGGACCAGTATAGTATCAGGTAAAGCATATACCAAGCAGGCACGGCTACCTGCAGTCTGCTATTACCCCGTACAGCAGGCTAAGCAGTGCTTGTCCTTTGTGCACATAATACAATGTTTCTCGGACGGAAACACCTTGAATCAGCCCAGATTTACTCCCCTTAAGGACCCATAGGACCAGGTACTTAATACTACCTAAGAGACTGTCGTGGTAGGCCTAGGCAAGCCAAATTGGGTTTATACCTTTCCTGGCTTGCCCAGACATATTTTTCTGCTTTCCTCCTGCTGTTTTGGGGGAGAGCAACGGCGGGAAAAGGGACAAAGGGCCTGGCGCCACTGAGTCTGGGGTCCCTTGCCTGACCAGACCCTGTGGTAAACAGGGTGCACGGGGCAGCCTTGTGCAGGGCCCGTGTTCTTCCCGAAGAAGGGTGGAGCAGGCCTATGGTTCCACCTAATATGGGCAAATCTTGGCTAACTGCCATTTCATTGGCTGTCCAGTGTCCAAAGGGCATTGATCTCGGGCTGTATTGCATAAAAGGGAGGTCAGCAGAGAGCACGCTGCCTTTCGCCTTTTGCCTTTCGCTAGCCTTTAGCCTTTGCCATTACACGGTGTGCCGTGCCCGTGCCCGTGCCTGTGATACCGCCATGCCTACACGCATTTGGCCTGCACCGCCAGCGTGACTGGAAGACGTCCTGCCTATACCTGAAAGCCTTCTGCCCAGACGGAAGCCCTGGAGAGAATATCATCCAGAGAACCAGGAACAGGTCAGAGATCGTCTGCCTCCTTCCCCAGAAGCCCAGGGGAGACTCTAAAGCCGCTGACGGCTACCGACAGTAACCCCGCCTTGGGTACTGTCAGATAATAATTTTGTGGGTAAATGCCAAAGCCTCTTGTAATTATTAATAGCCTTCTGCCCTAAGCAGAAAGTTGTTCTTTATGTCCTATGCTTACCTAGTGAGCAAGCGGTATACTGACCGCAAACCCTTCTCTTCAGCTTATATCGAGTTTAATTAATGCTATATATTAATAACTATTTCCAGATTCTGTTATAACCTGTACATAGTTTCCATAAAGTTGCTAAGAACCTGTTAATAATATTATTAAATGGTGATGGGGGTGATGCGAGTTCTGAATATTTAATATTAATAAACTGTTAATATTTTTATATATCGTCTCGCATTAATTAATTTACCCCATCCCTTTACAGAGACAGAAGCAATAGTTTCCAAACTTGACTTTACCTGTTCAAGCAGAGGAACCATTGCAGGACACAGAAGGTGGAAGGGACACTTTGAAGTTTTTTGTTTTGCTTCACAGGGCTCCTCTCCCTGACTGTTTTAAGAACCAGATATCCATGTCCATGAAGAGCCAGATTTAGAAACTTTTACTTGTGTAAAATGCATATTCACACAGACAAAAACAGAACAAAGAGCTGAACCATGTCTTGTCTGAAGGAACAGCATCAAGGGAATCACTAGCAATAGGAGTTCAAATTGCATCAGCTCTGTACCTTATCTATTACCATGCAAAGCAGAATCATGCAGAACAACTAAGCATCTTAGCATAACAGTGGGCCCCAAGAAGAAGGCAGGAAATGAATACAATTTCCTTAACAATTCACTTACAGGAATTACTGTGCAAGACGTCCATGTCCTAGTGGAAGATGCAGTCTGAGATTACAGGAAGTGCTGGACCATTTTCATAGAATCATTAAGGTTGGGAAAGACATTTAAGATCATTGAGTCCAACTGTAACCCAACTGCTATGACCACTAAATGATATCCTGCAGCGCCACATCTACAGCTTCTTGAACACTTCCAGAGATAGCAATTCCACCACCTCCCTGGGCAGACTGCTCCAACACCTCACCACTCTCTCAGTAAAGTTTTTCCTAATGTCCAACCTAAACCTTCCTTGGCACAACTTAAACCCATTTCCTCTTGTCCTATTGCTAGTTACTTGGGATAACTGCCCATCATGCAACTCAGATACTGACTCTTCCAGGAGATGGTGGTAAAACTCTTTGTTCTGCTGATCATGCCATACAGAAATAGCCAAAAAAACCCTGGAAATTGCTGCACAGCCAGTACCAGCCTCTCGGCTGAGACTGAGAGGCACCAATGCTCTTCAACCTGCCTGTTACAGAAATGATTCGCTAAAATGTTCTTTCACAGGTGAAGGTAGAAAGCTCCCTTCAAGTTTCCTCAGTGCAAGGACAGAGGAGGTACTTTCTCGTGTACTTCTGTTTTACAGCCCTCCAGCCACATATTTCCCAAAAGACAACAAGCAAAGCTCAGCCTTAGCAGGGGCAGAGCTGCCCTGCAACCCCTCCCTGCTTTGGCTTCACTTCGTATATACAATTTCCCCACCATAAGCCTTTATTTTTTAACTTTATATGATCCCAGCAAACCCTTGTCCTCTAGATACTCATCTCCTACAGCTGCAAGCACAAATAATAAAGATGACAGTGATGAGTAAACTCTGTAACACAAAACTAAATGCCCAATTAGAATGCGATGAGGAAGTGTGAAATAAAACACATTAAACAGAATAAGAAGGTGGGACAAGAAATCAATTTCCCATTAAATTCAGTGGTTACTTTTGATGCAACTCTCAATGTTAAAAGCATCAATTACACACATAATTTACTCCTTTACAGTCTGATTCTGTGTTGAAAGCAAAGCCAGACGTTACAGAACTTGAATTAGCCCAGCCAACACTGTGGAAATAAGCCCTGTAGGTCTCTCCAGGCTGGCTAAAAGAGGTGTTCTGACAACGTAATGCAACCAATTGCACTATATGCAGCTTGGGAGAGGAAGTGCTTTTGAAGCAGCCTGCTACATCACTTAAAGCAAGGGGTAATCTCAATTGGTGCAGAAGGTATGAAGCTGAACTTGGGAAAAGCTAGGCTGTAAATCAAAGATAGCTGGGATAGAAAGTAAACATACACGCCCAGAAGCTGTGTCTATATGGATGTGATCACAGGATATAAGGCTGGTACAACAAAATATATCCTTCACTGACCTTAGGTAAGCAGCTAAGCACCACAGATATAAAAAGAGTAGGAAAAAAGCCACTTGTGGATGGTTTCAGGATGAGTAGGCACAAGCATGATTTCAACTTCATCTTGCTTAACAGTGTCTCAAATGTATGCCTTGAAAATGTGATGCTGGCAGAGTTATTTCAAGCTGACACACAAAGACGTTTCATTTGTAGGGAGTGGTGATCCTTGACCCATGCTATTGAGCTATAATTGAAGGGTCTCTAAGTCCATTATGTTTCAGTCCTACCTCCAGCAGACAGTCAGATGCATCCCTGCTGAGCTGCACATGGTTTGAACAGCAGCCTGTGGTCTATAGACAAATCTCAGTACTGCAAGGGACAGGAGATTTCTGGTATGACATAGGATGAGGAAGCATGTCTAAATCCTGAAATGTACTTAGAAAAGTGCAACACCTGGTGAGAAATGACCCTGCAAACCCATCTCCCAGAAAGGATGGGAATTTATGCACAGAAAAAGCAGGAAAAGAAATCAGAATTGCCCCTTTCCTTCTCCTTCATAACTCACATTGTAAGTGCAGCTTATTAAATTAGGGCAGAAATTGAAGGCTGAGTGATGTTGGATACATCAGCAAAACCTCCTTCTGGGGTGGCTGTGGATGCTGTGGTGAATTCCCCATGTTTATGTTCTAAATCTCTTGCCTTTTGTTCTTACAGCCAAATGCACACCACATTGTTTTGGGTTGCAAACCACAGCCATCCCATAAACACTGGAAAGAAGCTGAACCTAGAGAGAACAATGAGTTCTTTAATGGGTCTAGTCACATATTATCTTAAATCCAGGAGTTTAAAAGTCAGTTCCAGTTGTTTTGGATTGTCCCTTGCTTGTAAAGAACCTGTAAGTAAATTGTTCATTTGGAAGCCCCTAGCTGTGATCGCTAATGGAAGAGATTTGGTGTTAAACCTTACTCTAGAGCACTGGCTCAGCTCTAGGGTGCTGGTATCTTTGGTGCTACTTTGTACCCACATTTATCTTGCTGTAACTATCTATTTCAACTGATGCAGGACAAGAAGCTCATAGCAATTAATTTCTTCATTTTACACTAATTTACCCTCTTTCAGTTTCCACAATAGATGCAGTATAATGTTGCAGTAGAGCAATGCTTTGCAAATTTGGCTGAAGGAGACACTGAGCAAAGAGCTTTTCAGAGAGCTGTCAGAAGGGGCAGTTTGGTTTCTGTGCAGGCAATACTCGCATTCCAAACTGCAGCAGAGAAAAGCTGGTGGGTCTGTGTGCAGTTTCATTATCAGTTCCAGATTAGGAATCTGGTGCTAATTTCTTCTTAAAGCCTGTGTTTGCAGTAGAATTTATATGCTAAAACAAAAAAAGGATTGTGATGTTTTTCTCTCACTAGCTCACTCTTCTCTTTTTTTTCCCTTTTCCTTTTCCCCCCCCTGGCTTTACTCCAAGGACCTTTTCTGCTTGTTCGTACGTTCTCAAGATGAAGCAGCCGATGGTCACAGCAGTGCTGGTAGCACTGGTGCAGGTTTCTCAGAGTTTCCCTGCCTTGTACCACCGAGGGTGGTGGAGGCTGTTAAAAGAAGGAGATAATTGTGGGAAATGTGATTTGGCACTTTGCTCTGAGCCTAAGAACTGTCTGGCTGGAACTGTACTGGACCGCTGCAGCTGCTGTTCTGAGTGTGGAAACACAGAAGGTCAGATCTGCGACTTGGATCAGGGCAATCATTTTTATGGGCAGTGTGGAGACAACCTCGAGTGCAGGCTGGATGCTGATGAAGCAAAGTTTGGAGAAGTCCCTGAACCCCAGTGTGTGTGCAAGTATCAAGACAGCATCTGTGGATCTGATGGGAAAACCTACGAGAACATCTGCCAATTCAGCAAGGCTTATGCTGTGAAGAGGAATGTCAGCATGAAGCATAAAGGACCATGTGAATCAGGTAACGCATGCTGAGGCACCTCCACACTGGAGAAGTATCTGAGTCTTATTTTCAGATGTGTCACCAGATGCTCTAATCTAACTTCATAGAACTAATACTGCATTTTTGTTATAATTACCATTATTCTGTTCTACTTTGTGTTAAACAACACTCAGCAGCTGGTACTTAATCTTGTATGCTCTAAGCCTCTATATTAGACTAGTGGATTACATCACATGCTGACTGATAAGCCATAGATCTACACACTGACTCTGCTCTCAAAAAGCAGAGAATGAGACATTTTCTACAACTGTATGTGTTCTGGGGAAAGGTAGGCAGACAGGGTAGTCTGGGCAAATAACTATTATTGTATGAGGGCTCAGGTGATACTGAAGTGGTGATAGCAAGTCACTCATCTGTCTGTAGATGTATACACATACATGTGTGTGGGTGTATAAATGTGTGTGCATGTGCCTGTCCATCAGTCTGTATATATGGTAAGCAGTGAAGTAAAGGCAAGAGAAGACAGGGCTTAATTAACAGGTCTGCTCTTTCACAAAGAAGTCCATTACAAATTTTAGCTAACCTATGAAAAATAATCTAAATACTAGACCAAAATCGAATGGGAACAATATCCCTAAGGACACTCAGGATACATGAACAGTTTTCTAGGGAAGGATTCTCATCTCCTTTGTGCAGGGGAATCCTGCCTCCTTGTGTGCTCTTCTCATTCTTCACAGCATTACAAGGTTTTAATGCTGGGCACCTTGCATCTCGGTCACATGAACACAAAGTGAAAATGGATGGAAAAGTGAACAGGCTTTTGTTTTCTGAATGAGAATGGGTCAAACAGCCACTTTTTTTTTAAAGTGAATCGTATCTTTTTTCCAGTGAAGTAAGTGTTCTCTGGGCCACAAATGGGTCACAGTTGTGAGAATCTGAAATTGCATCTCTGGTAGAGGTCCATGTATGGGAGTAACTCGGGTACTTTTTACCCACTCCTTGCCAGCAATGCACTGCCTTCAGTTTAGGCTGTATGCTGTGCTTTCCTGTTGAATGAACACTGGGTACTGAATAGTAAGAATGAAACAAGATGAACAGCTAATACCAGGCTTATTTCTTCTTTCTCTAGTTCATAGATTCGTAGAATGGTTTAGGTTGGAAGAGACCTTAAAGTCATCTAGTGCCAACCTCCCCTGCCATGGACTCTGACATCTTCCACTAGACTGGGTTGCTCAAGGCCTTATCCAACCTGGCCTTGAATACCTCTAGGGAGTGGTCATTCGTGACCTCCCTGGGCAGCCTGTTCCAATGTCTTTTCACCCTTACTACAAAGAATTTCTTTCTAATCTCCTATATAAATCTACCCCACTCAAGCTCAAAGCAATTGCTCCTCATCCTATTGCTACAAGCCCTTGTAAAAAGTCTTTCCCCAGCTTTCCTGTACCCCCTTCAAGTACTAGAAGGCTGCTATAAGGTCTCCCCAGAGCCTTCTTTTCTCTAGACTGAACAGTTGCAAGAGAAAGAACTATTAAAGAATCCCTTATTTGCCATTAGGGTATTAAGCTGGGAAATGAAGCTTGTCAGTAAAGAGACACTCAGGAAACTCAATGTGTAGCAGCCCGCAGCACGACTGAAAGCCTGTCAGCCCTCAGGTAGCTGTTCCATCTGATATTAAAACAACACTAGTTCTTGCAGCACAAGCCCTTGGGAAGACTGCAGTTACAAGTGCTACTCTAGTAGCACCTGCTGGTAACTTTGCAGCGGAACTATTCAGGAATACAGTCTTACAGCAATGGTCTGCTCTAATTAAGCACAACTGGCCACGTACAAAGACCTCTAATTTGGAAGTACTACTACTTTTAACTCCTAGTGTTAACATCTATCAGGCCTTGCAGTCACCCCTGAGGTGTGCAGAAGGAAAGAGCTAAGCAGCTCTGCGTGAAAACTTTGCCCCCAATGCTACCCTACAGCTTCCCTGGGTCCCCAGCAAGGCTGGACTCTCTCTCTAGGAATGCAGAGACATTTCCTAGGATGGCTCAGCACACCGGACTGCACAGATGCATGGAGGAGAAGTTCACAGCCATGTCTGTGCTGTGCAAAATTTAGTTAAGAAAAATGGGGGGGCCTGTCTTCTTAGTACTTTCTGAGGAAAGTACCCAGCTGGTGTACACACCTGGCTGCAGCAGAGCACTGGAGCCTGAGGTGGGTGCTGGGCTCACAGGGAGGGGGGCACAAGTGTCCCTTTTCTCAACCCTTCTGAGCAGCAGCTGACCATGCTGGGTTTGCAGATGGTGGTTTAGACCCTGGAAGGAGCCCAGGCCTTTCAGCAAGCAGCAGGGCATAGAGATGCTGCCATCAGGGCACCATGCCTCGGTCCCTCTAAGAGTCTGCTAGTAAGCCCCCTCTGTGCCACGACAGCTATCTGAAGCAGCCCAGTGAGCATGTGAATGTGCACCATGATTTGGACTGTTTTTTCATGGCTGCAACTGCTGACAAAAGCAACAGGGAGTCTGGCTCTAAGAGCAGCAACCTCACTGCAGCACTCACTCGCTTTCCGCTGACTCCAATTTGCATGAGAAACAAACAGGGAACACTGTGGGGTTTTGGTCCCAAGCTATAAATATAACCTTCACTAAGCTCAAAGTACTTTGTTTTGTTATTTCTCCTTCAAAGCATCTGCTGTTTCCTATTGATGCCAAATGGATTAATTGTATACAGCACCCAATGAATAAATAAATAACAATAAACTCCTTTCATCAGAAGAGCACAGCCTTTTATCTTTCATCTAGCACCAGAAAAGGAGAAGAAAAAGGCCTAGCTCCCTAAAGAAGCAGTGAAAAAGCTTTTCTTTTCCAAAAGCTAGTTTTGATCAGTTTACCTAATAATTTACCAAGGTTACTAAGTACACTGATTATATACAGATTGTCCATGCTTAATCCACCCCCATTCCCATTCAGACCTTTCTTGATGATGATTTAAGGAAGTAACAGAATAATCTAGCAGTGATTCTCTGTACATTTAAGCTGTGTCACATAATTTATTTCAAATGTAAATTTTTGACAAAAAATAAGCAAGGAAGCTATGAAAAATTCTACTGTTTTCCTAAAATCAGACATAGATTAGCAAAAATTATTTAAGGGGAAAAATATTATCTAATTCATTAGTCTGGAGTGATATTGAATTACTGTTGATCGTGAAAGGTGAAGCACTATTTTGACTTTTTTTGGCTCCTGGCTTCTGTCTGCGGTGCAACATGAGGATAATTCATAACTGAGACTGGAGCAAAGTACAAGGAAAGGAGCAATTACTGCACATTCACCTACAGAAAGCAAGACATCAGAATGCTTTCTAAAACTACCAAGAAAAATATATCTAACTGAGGAATCAAAGCCACAGCTTATCCTAACAGTAAAGGTCTGTCTCTAAGGACACAGTTATGCAAAACAAGTTCACACAGGCACAGGAGAATCTGGCTGAAGACTTGAAAATGAAGTTTGGAAATGTCTGTTAAAATCATACCTCATTGCTTCAGTTTTCTGTAAAATGCAGAAAAATTTATTCAAAACATGTCCAAATGCGTCAGGTAATAGTTTATTTTTGTCAGTGTCCCCAAATCCCTGGGCTGGCTCCCTCTCGTGGTTAGCATCAGCTTTTTTTTTTTTTTTTGGGAAAAAGTGGGAAAGGATAATTTAACGGCAATAAATAAACAGTAGAGGGGAATGAGGGTAAGAGAACAATAGGAAACAAGTAACTAGAGATCATAACATAAACTAGTATAAAAATAAGTGGATTTCCACCACTCTCATTACTTGCCTCATAAGAACATGAGATGAACCTGGTATTGCTGCTATTGAGGATAAATGTGAAATGTGTTAATGCTGCTACTGTGGAAACTGCTGCCATGAGTTCCACGGGTTAAGAGAGGGGGACAACGATGTCCTCAGAAAATGAATTCTGACAAGGCGGCAACCTCAGCTTTCAAGCTGACCAAAATGTAATGTAAATTAAGAATGATCATACACAACCAAGTAACTCTGTGATTGTCTGCCACAAAATTTTGTGTGCTTTCCTCTGAAGGTCCAGTCGAGTACTGGCTGCTCATCTGGGGGGGGCCTAAATCTAGTCCACAGCTCATGGGCCACAAATTAAGCTTTACATTTCAGCTGAATTCTCACCTTAAGGCACAAGGAGAGGGACAGATGGATCCTTCAAAATTACCATTTTTAAAGAGCTTGTTCAGCCTTTAGTGGGATGCAAGGTGTTCTGACTTTTGAAAGCTGCCTGGAGTCATGTGGCTCTTCAGAATGTGTGAGATGGCAAAAGGCAAACTGGTTTTCCCATGTAAAGCAGGAATTAGTATGACATTCTTTTGTGCTTGTGTTGTTTTTTGCTGATTCTCTTCTAAAGCAGTGCTCTGTCGGTTCTTTGCAGCTCCTGTTATCTCTGTGCCACCTCAGGATGCCCAGAATTTCACAGGCAATGATGTCATATTCGGCTGTGAGGTGTCAGCCTATCCTATGCCACAGCTGGAATGGAAAAAAAAGGGGAATAAAATGTTCCTGCCAGGAGATGATGCCCACATTTCTGTACAGGTAAAACTTGAGTTTTCCATGCCATTTGGTTTGGGATGAGAAGTCAGGAGGATTAATCAATTAATTCCTCCTACAGAATAGAACAGTGTTGCAATAAATAGATTCTCTGTAGGGGCTTCACGGGCAACCTAAAGAATGATGATTTCAGTCAGCACAAGGATCATTGCTTTGGCAGTCAAAGTAGCCAGGGTCCCCATCTGGTCCCCTTGAGGGAAATAAAGGTTGGAAGATTCTCCTTATGCAGGTATGATTCTGGAAAAAACTCAATGAGCATGTAAATGGAACTGGTCTGGTTGCTACCTAAAAGAAGGCACATTCTGGGAAAGATGGATATCGGCAGTGTTTTTTCTGCTCTTGATGCAGAAGCACAATTCTGGCAGGTATCTAAACTTCTCCTTTGCAAGCTGCTGTTTCTGGAGACCTGCCATTTGGGTTCAGTCCCTGGAGTGTTAGAAAGTAAAGGAAAGAAACCTGCTCATTTTATGGAGGACACTGTGTTTTAATCTGAGGGGAAGGAGTAGAACAGCATTAGTACAGGCTTCAGGCAAATCTAGAAATAGCCTGAATGATTTGGCTAAAATTAAATCACTCAGAATGCTAATTGTTTGAAATAGAAATAACATTCTGGGGAAACAAGCTAACAGAGACAGATGTAGGGGCTGACTGCAGCAAGGCTGAAGTCTGCATCTGCAGACCTCTTCCCCTGGATGAAGGCTAGGCAGAGAACTGCATGGCAGATCCAGCTTTCTGGATACACATTCAGAAGCTGTCATATCGAATGGACATGACACACAACATGAACACAAGGGCAGACAGGAAAAGTATAGAAAATGCTAATGAAAGTTCCAAAAGTACTGAAGTACTAAGAGTCTAAGTCATTTGGAAATGTTTCCAGAGGGAGCATGAACACAAGTGGGATTACTGGAGTTAAAAACTGCTCAGAAACAATGGTGCAAAGAGCCACATGTTAAGGCTTGTCACCCATGGCTGCTAACCCATCTCACAAATAGATCCAGTATCTCTGTTAACATCTGTTAATGGGTTTGTGTTACTTGTTTGGAAGAGAAAGCTCAGCCCTTTAAGAGGCTTTAAGTCAATCAGCTGAGAGTGATTTATCATGAGGTGTCATGTCAATCTATTAAAACAGATTCACAGATTCTCAGATTGCATTGGTTTGGAAGGGAACCTCTTCAGCCCTGAACAATTCACCCAGATACACCTGCCACTTTCATCCTGAAGAAATTTCTGATCTTGAGAACAGGTGGCAATGCTTTGAAGCAGAAGGAAAAAGTGGTGCTGGGAGAAGAGGCAGGAGAAGGAACAGAAATGAGAGTTCTGCAAAGGGCACTGAAGTTTTACAGAGCAGAGATGGGGAAGCATGAACTCATGGGTACTGAGCAACAAGAAGTTGGAACACAGAGCAGTAGACATAAACAGAATAAAACCATGACAGCAGTAAACAAAAAGCAAAGGGTGGAAAAATGTTTAATCCATCCACAGTCATTTTGACAAATATCATAGTATCTCCTAGCTACTTAATTTCAACTATTTCTTTCTCTTCTCAAAGTCAAGAGGTGGACCTCAGAAGTACGGTGTGACAGGATGGCTGCAGATTCAAGGCCTCAAAAAATCAGATGAAGGCGTTTACATCTGCCACACCAAAAACAAGCATGGTGCAACATATGCCTCTGCAAGACTGAAAGTCATTGATGGTATTTGATTCTTCTCATTGGGATGTAAAGAATATAAAATTGCATGCAAACAGGCTGCAAGGGATGGGTTTGTCAGAATGCGAAGTAAGGGTACCACCAAATCACAGAATCACAAAATGTTAGGGGTAGGAAGTGACCTTGAAAGACTGAGTCTAACTCCCCTGCCAGAGCTAGGGTATGTCACACAGGAACACATCCAGGCAGGTTTTGAATGTCTCCAGAGAAGGAGATTCCACAACCTCTCAGAGAACCCTGCTTCAGGGCGCTCTCACTCTCACAGTGAAAAAGTTTTTCCTCATGTTCACACAGAATTTCCTATGATCATCTTGCAGCCTCTGCCCCTTGTCCTAGCATTGCACATCACTGAGCAGAGCCTGGTTCTGTCCTCCTGGCACTGCCCTTCACATCTTTATAAACATTAATGAGGACACCCCTCAGGCTCCTCTTCTCCAAGCTACAAAGCCCCAGCTCTCTCAGCCTTTCCTCATATGGGAGGTGTTCCACTCCCTTCAGCATCTTCGTGGATCTGCACCGGACTCTTTCAAGTGCCCTGAGGTCCTTCCTGAACTGAGGAGCCCAGAGCTGGACACACTATTCCAGACAGGGCCTCACCAGGGCAGAGCAGAGGGGGAGGAGAATCTCTCTCAACATATTAGCCACACCTAAAGGTGTCCATATTTTAACTTTTCTGTGTGCTTTGCATTTACTTTATCCATCACTGGGTTAATATTGTTATATTTGATGCAAATTAGATCACCTTCCAGAAAACAGAAAGCTGTGGATTACAGCCATACAGCTGAGCCACATTATTCCACTGTCCTGATGCTGCAGAAGTCCTTTGATGTTAGTAGGAATGCTGCACCCGGAACAACAGCTGCTGTAGCTAAGAGTCTTTGAACCATGGCAACTCTGCTTAGTTGTTTATTTTTCCAAAAATCAGGAAGCAGTTGTTGCTCCTTAATGAGTGTTTGGAAGTATGAAAGAAATAGCATTACAATTGTTTTGCATTGGGCCCAGTCCTGCAGAATAACATCCTTCTTCCTCCAGAGAAAGCTGGCTTTCCAGGCAAATGCAGGATAACAGTGCATTGTCTCCTATGTGCCTCCTGGTCTAGAGGAGTTTGTCACTGCTCTAGATTGTCACTGACCTTCTTTATGCGAAGGGGTTTTCAAAGCTTTACTGGCTCTGGTCATATTTTCAGGTGCAGATGAGCTGCAGAGGACTGAACTCACAGATTGATAGTATCGGAAATTAAATGTATTTTCTAAAACATGAATGATATAGAAATCTGCTCACACATTGTGAGCTTCAGTGGTATGAGTCATGACGTGGGATAAAACCCCTCCCTGTCTAACAGGGTTTAACAAGATTCAGAAACACTGAGCTTGCTGTACAGATCCAAACCCCTACCTTGTCTTTGTTCCTATCTACAACTAATTTAATCTGGATTCAATTATGTCTTGCAGGCTCATCTCCTGCATTTGCATTTACTGAAGGCAGTAGAAGTGCAAGCTACAGCGTTGAATATGGGGAATATTATGACCATTCTGATGATGAAGATGAGGAAGAAAATGAATCTGGGGACTACGAAAACTGAGACAACTCTGAATAATAACTTTTATCCATCTGTTGTTCAATAGCTTTCACACTGCTATATTTACTAGAAGTCTCCATGCTGTAAATGACTCCTCCAATAATACACATTCACTTGTGCATTCACCTTCCTGCAATTCAACTGTGGCTGAAGTTTATCATGCTACTTACTAGAAATACAAACAGTTGTAAATCCATACATTCAGAGTCTTAAATAAAATGTCAAACATGCACCTGCTTACTAAGTCCTACTAAGATCCCTAAGATCTGAAGGGATCAGATCTTAGAGCCATTTAAAAAATTATGTTGTGATTTCTTTCAATCATTCTGTCTAGCAAAAATGGCCATATCTAGAGGAGATTTTTACTTCATATCCATTTCCTTTTTTCTATAATGTACTAAGAAATACCATGACACATGGCAACAAACTTAAGTAAGAAGGTTGCAAACCAGTTTTTAATCTCCTTAGTTCATGTTGTCTCATATGTTTCAGCAAGACTTCTAATTTGAAATTTTCCACAGTTAGTCTCATCAAGGGCAAACAATCTGTCTTTGAGGTGTTGTTTACTTTTAATAGATACCACAGTCTAAAGCAAGTAAATGCTGTTTTCCTAGCAGTGCCCTGCACAAGAGAGCCAGTATTTGTCCTTGTCTTGGACTGTTCAAGACTTTTTCCTATCTCTGGTCCATCTGCACAATGTCCAACTAAGATGCATTCAGCATTGCCACACTTCTGGAAATGGCAGAGAGAAAAACAGGCATCAATTTTGTTCTGAAAACCACCAAAACACTGAAAGAGTTTCCAAATGACCCCACTCACCTGACAGCAAAGGAAAGGCAATTCCAAACCACAAGGCTTCATAGTGTGAAGTGATTACTCTGAAAAATTTCTTCGATGGTTTTTGTTAACAAATTACATGAAGGGCTCCAAGCCACCAGGTGATGGAAGACACTAAACTATGACAAGCACTTTTGGGTGGCAGTTACACCTATTGGCTCCCATTGCCAAAGACAGATGAATAGCAGTAAATTACTGAACAGCAGTGATGACTAAGGAAGCAAAAGTTCAGGCACCTGCAAGTAAAGCCTCAGGATTTGCAGTCTTCTTTACCCAATGCACAAAGACATGTAGTGATTACTGCACACACTGAGCTCATTTGAAGATAAGTGAGTGGTGATAAGGAAGCTTTAAGAGCAATCTTACTGTATGCAAAGATATAATGGATAGATTTTTAAATGTACATAAGTTCATCCCAAATCCCTCATTTAATGAGCTGCTTTGTGCTTTTTTTTTGCCATTAGGCAAATTTTCCCTTTCAATTTGACTTATACAAAGAGATTGGCTATAGACTGTGTTTGCCCTGAGGTATTATTGATATTTGTCCAGGTAGCAAATAAGCAAGGAATAATTTATTTTGGTTCAAATTTCCTGGAGTATTGTTAACTTATGAGCAGAAAGCATGCCATTGTGTCTTTGAAAAGATTAATTAGTTTTAATTAGCTGTAAGAAATGGCTTCATATTCAACTACTGATTTTGTTGTTATGGACTCTTCCTGGTCTTCTTAGTGATATGTCTAATTATTATTTGACCTTATCCACTGTATATTAACTTGAACATAAAATCATCTGGTAGAAATTACTGATTTTTTTTTTTTAAGTGGGTGTTTTTTTATGGAACTATTTAATCTGCAGACAAATATTCAAGATCTCCATTGCAAATGAATTAATTAGATTACTAAAGCGATCACTAAATTGTGGCAATATATACTGGCATAGACTGGTACATGGCAGAGAAAATAATCTGGAAATCATTAGCCAGAGAAATAAATTAGAATTCTTCAGGGCCTTTTGCTGTCGTTAACGTAAAATGAAAAGCAGGGGGGGGAAAAGAATGTTTGGATGAGAAAAAAATGCAGTATAAATGCCAGTCTGTGAGTGTTCAGGCTGATGGACTATATCTATTTAAAAAAAAATAACCTGGTCAGAACAAAGGGTACTGCATTTGTCTCTATGTATTTAATAACTGGTAAATTATAAGGCATTCCCTTTAGTAAGAAAATTGCGTTTTAGCAAAAAATTCTGGTGTGATGCAAAACCAGAAGGAACACTGATACCCTGAATGCCTGTTAGTTCTTTTTCTTTTTTGAGGGGAGACAAAAATGGCTGGTTTTGCAGATATACTTTAATCAAATTACTTAAAACTAAGTTTAAAAAAAAACATGGAGAAGACTCAGCCCTCTCTAAGCAGTGTGGTAAATGAATGGATCTAATTACATATGCATTGCCCGTAGCAACAGATCTATTCACCTAAACCAAAGTAACAGCAAAGTCAGGAAGTTGGGTTTTATTCGACTTAGCAGAAAATGAGACAGACTTGAGCTGGAATGTGTATATGAACGTTATAGGGAAGTCCCAGGCCAAAACTCCTTCTTTAATTCAGCTTCCACTGACCACTGCAAGAGTTTTGTTGTTACAGTCCATGGAAGCACATGGCACAACTTCCTGTCACACAGGCATCCTCACTGTGTCACTGTCACTCCGCTCTCTCATGTAAAGATAAAGGGATTGTATAAAAATTCCTAAATCAATTGCACTCCTCAATGCAGCTTTGCCCTTTGGGTTGGGAGTCAGACGTAGTCTGAGAGGTAGTTTCACAATCTAATATTCTTCCTTGCTGTGTTAAATCTCAGGAGTTTTGTCAAGTATTGGTCTAGGAATTCTTTAGCTAGACCGATTTTTTCTTCCCCCATTAAAATAACCAGGCTGTAGTCAACAGAAATGAGATATAGAAATGCAACTGCCCGTGTCTCACAGATTAAAATGATTCAAGTGATGATTAAATGAGGCACAATCGCATGGCTGCACTGTGCAGCTGAGCACACAGCTGAGCAAGTGCTCCCTGCCTGCCTCCTGGTACAAGCTTTGTGCTTTCAACTTCTGTCCCTACTCATCTGTCAACACAGAGTAGAGGCTCAGACTAGGGGGAAGGAGCATTCCTGGGTACCAAGAACATAAGCACTGCAGACAAGCTGGAAATGGGCTGCAGAACCACCAGCTCTCATTCACACTTTGCTACATGCATCGCCCATAGATTATGCTCAGCTCGAACTGTTTAACTTATTAACCTCATTTTTGCATGTCTTTGTATAGCTTAGCAGCACAGCCTAGGCAATGGCACATCACCTGAAGCAGGATTCAGAGTCATTGCTAGAGCTGAAGCCCTGCTCAGAGGGTCAAGGTCTTTGAAAGATATGCAAGGGCTTCCTCTTTTTGACCTGCATTGGAAAGCCGCTTCTGGCTTTTCAGGCAGTTTGCAGTAGGAAGTCTCCCAAAATGGGAACTTCTCTGCTCTGATCTGACCCTCTGCTCTCCTCTAGGTTCCCTTTCTTCTCTGTGTATCACCAACCCCTTTATTCTGCTCCTGGTATGTTTTGTGACTTTTCCTTTCTTTCTATAGATGTTTTATTTCTTCACAGGGTAAAGTATAAAAAAATGGGTTAAGGTATATGCCAGGAGTGGGGCACTCATTAGGGGGCTGGGTAATCCAAACCAGCTTTTCAGGAACCATCCATTTGACGTTTGGACTTGGCAGCCACCAGAGTTAATTGAGGCCAAAAGAACAGAAAACTCCACTTAAAACCACTTTCCATCATTCTCTAATAATGAACGAAGGTCTTTTGTGCAAAAGCTTATGGTTCACTGATGGTGTCGTTCACCTACTCATGTAGAAACATATTACTTTTCCTGCCCCACTAAGACTGTCGTAAGTCTTCCTCAACCCCGCTGTTGTAAGGTGAACACAGCTAGGAATATACCAAATGTGTTTCTTCATTGCAGGTCCAAAGCAGCTTCCATTTCCACAGGAAGTTACACCCATGCAACTTTTGAGCTGCTGGCTTTAAAATGGTAGTATCGTTAGAATCTCTCATAGGCGGTGTGATCTGAAGCTCCCACGTCGTTGAGGAAAGCTTTCCTGTCGCTAAGGATGTCACAATCCGAGACCAAATTCTTAAATTAATCCGCATTGTGCAAAGCCAAATATAGATTTAGAGCTGCACTGAGACGCGGTATCTCCTGAAAACCACAGCGCTTTCGGCCAGGACAAAACTCCTCCGCTTGGATGCTGGCACCAGGAGGGGAAGCATGAGAAGTTGCACGGACAAAATGGCGCCCTGTCCCAGGCTGCCTTGGCCTTGCTCTTGGCCCTGACCCTTACGGGGCTGGTGCCGCGCCTGACACCGCTGCCGCACCACGTTACGCCGCGCCCCGGCACGCCCTGCTCGGCCACACCCCGCTCCTCCTGCCGCTTCTGCGGTTCCGCCCCGCTGGCCGCCCCTTGCACGGGCCCGGCCCCGGGGCGGCTCGGCTCGGCTCGGCACTGCCCCCTAGCCCCGTCTAGGCCTGCGGCCCCTCCCCGCAGTCTGCTCCTGGCGCCGCTCGGGAAGATGGCGCTGCGCGTCCAGGTCAGTGCACCGGGTGCGGCACGACAGGGCAGGCATGCGGAGGGGGAGGGGCCACCGGGACCTGGCCTGGATGTTGGGGCACGAAGAG